>SZYD01002296.1:0-66966 GCA_009363875.1 Mikania micrantha | reverse complement strand
TAAACACTCGAAAATTCCTAATAGATACCACATAAAATACAAAGGCTTGTACGTAGTCGTGGTTTACCCCTTTCTAAATGAGAGGTCTTGGGTTCAAATATGGCGGAAGCATATTTGCTGAGGCAAGGTCAGATGGTTTATCTAGTTGTGGGGTTCCTTCTGAGATGGGCTTGGGCGTACGTGCCCAGAGCGTCAAATCCGAGGAGAGGTTAAAATAAAATCTCTTGTGTGTCGTCGTATCAAGACGTTAAAAAAAAGATACCACATTAAATTAACTATATTTCATACTAATTTATTAACGTATAATTTTTTTAACACCACATTTTATTTTAATCTGTCTTTGATGGGGTTGAAATTTTAAAACTAAAATATTCTTTTTATTTAATTAAGAAATAAAAAACAAAAATAAAATAAATAATCAATTACACTAAACAAAAATTAGATACAAAACTATAATTACATTAAAGTAATTAAATAAAACAACAACCTAAAACTACTTTATGTGTGCCTAAATATGTCCTACTAGACAGTTTCATAATATCTATACTGAAACTTTTGTTTACGTACGTAAGCTTCTGAAATGCCTATTTTTTCGTTACTTTGTTTTTGAATGTTTTTATTTTGGGTCACTACGCTTCAGCTACGATGGTCCATGGATCTTGGGAGAATCCCTTTAAAAGATTTATTGGTACGGTTATAAGATATTGCTCATGGGTATATATAGTTATCTAATAAAATAATGATTTTGATCATTTTTTTCATGAATTCTTACAAATCTTGCATATTTAAAGTTTTTCAGGATAACACTCATTGATAACTATATATAATAAATAAATATTTATATTTAGACAAAGCACAATTTTGAGATCCACGTGACTTGAAAAAAGTCATGAAAAGTTGAAACACTATATATATATATATATATATATATATATATATATATATTTTAATTTAGTTATATAATACTAGCCTACAAACCAGTGTATTACAAAGGTTGAAAAACTAAAAAATATAATTAATTAATATCAAATTATAATAAGTATTTAATTATTATAAAATTATATTTTTAGATAAGATATAATTGAACTATTCTTATAGTTTATTAAATTTTCATAAATTAATAAATTATTATAATTAGAAAATTTATAATTTTGATATTTAATTATATAATTTAATTAGTAGAGATTATTAATATTAGGAGAGATAGACGGGAAAAAAATTAGATTTCATTAGAGCACGACATATATCTTATAAAAATACCCATTTATTACAATAGGTAGATATGTTATTATAAAAATATATATAAAGATTTGTTAAAAAGATGTTACAAAATAATGTTTTTACGTTGTGTAACAGTATAACTGAACATGTAATATGTGTGTGACATTTTCATATTTTTTTTATTTTCTTACAACAATATATTATATATCTAAAAACAAAAAACAAAAAAAAAATTAATGTTAATTACACCGAGTTTTCATAGGCCGGTTTTCTCAAGTGAGTTTGCCGGAAAATTGTCGGATATTTTAAAAACCTTTCCAACAATAAGAATGCAACAATTTTACAATATTGTTTTGTTAAAATCATTTTAATATTAATATTTTATTTTTTTAACACTCTATTTTTATTTCCAATTCATTATTTAATTAATACATTTGATATTTCTTTGTTTAATTCATATAATACAGAATATTGCATCCTAATATGTGTGTGTGTAATGCCCCAATTTTTACTATTTTGTAATGTTGACGTGAATTAAAATGAATGGTATGGTTTTAAAAAGTAAGAGGCTAGTTGAGAAACTAGTTATTTAAAAAGTTGAAAATGACCTAGCCTCTACTAAAATTGTTCGTGTGTAACAAAGTAAAAAACTCTCTAACTCAATCCAAAGCAATATTTGTTATAAGAGATAATTCAACCCAAGTCCTCTTATAAAATATGTAAAAGAGCTTCCACTAGACTATAAGCTTTTTGTTAAATAAATAAATAATGATTCAATGACATACTATTGTTGATGTCGGCATGTTCAGAAAATAGTCAATGTTTCATGATAGTCCTAGAAATACCACGACTTTCTTGTCAGAGAAGTTATTTATTTACGAAAAGTCTAATTAAACTATATACAGAGGTTACTTTGGTTGTTAAGATGGGTTATGGGTTGAATTGTATGCCTAGAAACAACTAGTGATTTCTAATGTCTTTATTATCGTCACTGTGATCTTGTTTCATTAATGATAAAAAACAACTTTTGCATGTTTAATGTTTTTATCAGGCTTACGGACTGAGACACGAACATGTTAACACGAGATATTATTAATTATGTTATAGCATTGGATGTAGGCACAGTATAATCATTGAAGAATAACTATTACACCATAACAAAGTAGGCAATTATAGCCTCACAAATCTTGACCCACGGAAAGAGAACAAGGATAGAAACGGATTATTCTTTTTTTATTTATTTATTTATTTTTATTTTTTATCTGGGTATGGGTATGACTAAAATGGGTAATTCTTTTTTATATTTGGACTGAGATGTTCGCCTTCTCAGAGAAAATAGGTTGAGATTGGTAGTGGAAATAATATGTTAAACTTAAAGCGGATCATAATGGGTCTATAAGAGTAATTTTACAAATCAGAGTGGGTAAGTCAGGTCAAAATGAAATTTTTAAAACTAAAACATAAAAAAATATATATTCAAAAAACCACAGGTTGTCTATCACCTATGACAACATCCACCACCGAAGGTGGTCACCATCAACCACTGGTCCCTCCCCACACTCTGCATAAAGCAAGAGGTATTGGAGAAATTCGTCAATAAACACTTGGAAATCTATCAGATTATGTATGAAATCACTATCCGAAGTCAATATTTAGACCCTTTTAAGTTTAATAAACTTGATTAAAGGATAATCCAATATAATTGTTTGTGATATGAATTTCGAGAGAGTTCTTCTGCGAATTGAGTTTTTGTGTTTAACACCAACCAACCGCATGACAGTTAATGATGGTTGGTTTTGACGGGTAACTTTGCGGGTCAATATATCGGGTCAAGGTGATTCCGATCACAAGAAATAAGTGATGGGACCACCACCAGAGGCTCTGACCCTTGGACCCAAGAGGGCACGACCCCCATGACCCCCGTTTGGTCAAAAACTCAAAATCTTAAACGAATGTTCAATCCACACCTCCAACTCTTTAAGATTCTTTAACACTCAATAACACTAGTATATACAACTAGAGATAAGTCAAACACTAGGTACGCTCGTTATATTCGATGCCACTGGAATTTCGACGAAGTAAAATCCAATGATTAATTTGGATAATCAATCAATTATTCATTACATAACTGAATCACTTGTTTGATATGGTTGAAAAAAAATTTTCAAATTAAATATTGACTTAATTAGAAAACAGAAACTTACTGTTAGGATCCAACTGTTTGTATCTTGATGTCAACATCGTTAATTAAGGCATTAGAAATTAAATCAATATTCTTTTTAAATATATGGTTGATACTTGTACATATGTGACCATAAAATTGATAAAAAAAAAAAATTAAAGATTGCACCACCTTAGACAACACAATTTTAGTTAGCAATGACATCATAAAATGGACCAAAGTTGTTCAATCATCTTCAATATTATCTCCTAAACAAAAGCATGCAATTTGATGAATAAAGTGAGATATGAATTCTGATGTTGGTGGATTTCATTTGGTATCAAATGAATGAACATGCTTGTGAAAGATAGAAAGAATAAAATAGATATATACTTAACTTTTTATGATGGGTTTCAAATCTGTTTGACACATAACAAACAAGAGATTGTGATTAATAAGAAGAAACAAGCTACAAGGGAGGTTATTGTTTAGGGACCAGATTTTCTAAGAATCACCCGAAAGAATTGAAAATCAGGAGTCATTGGGTATATATATCATAATACTTTTGTATATTTTTATATACTCATTTGTATCTCTTTTGCATGATAAATGTAGAAGACTTATTTAGAGGAAATAAGTATTAGAGGTAGGACCGTCTCTTAGAGATTAGGTGCCCTGTACGAATTCGGAAAATGGGCTTCTATGTATGCGTGTGTGGTAATTAGTTTGTAACTGAATATGAAGTTAGTTAATTTTTTTGACCTAAATTTTAAATTGTAATGAGTTATTGGCTCTAATGTTTAAGAAAAAAGATTTTCTTTTAACTTTTATAAAATTTGTAATTGGGTTTAATATATTTAAAAAATTGAAATGTAAATTATACGTGTTTGTTGTAAAATAAATTAATATATATATATATATATATAATATACAATTTTTTTAAAAAAATTATGCCCCCCCTAAAAAATGGACCATGTGCGATCGCACCTACTGCACTTGTTCTAAGACCCCACTGATTAAATGCTTATGTTTATTTTCTATTAATATGGGTAGCCTTCTCGTTTTAAAATGCACTACAAGAAACGGAGCCTGTGACGACTAACTTTGTCCTGACGACATAAGTCGTCACCAGCGATTGATCTGTGCTGACGCAAGTAGTCGGTACTGGCTTTCTTGGATTTTTTCCTAGCCTTAGTCTATCCCGATGACATATGGTCGGTACACCCTAAGAAAAAAGCGGGCTTTTAGCGCCATAATATTTTACCTGTGCTGACTAAAAATCGCCGGCATATATTTTTTCCAAAATTTTTTCCCCCATTTTCTTCAAGTATATTACGAATCCGTTCAAGATGACTTCGGTTTGTCCCACTGACAAGTCATCGGCACAAGTCTCATAAAAAAAGTTCCAGTCGCCTAAACGTTGACGTTTTGTTGAGGGCTATCCTGACTAAATATTGTCGGGATATGTTTAACCGAAAAAAAATAAACATTTAGTTCATGGTGAACTGTCTTTTTTCACCCCTTTGCAGCTCTCTCACGTTTCTCTCCATCTTTTCGACATTTGGACGAATTTCAAGCACATTTGGGTATAGTTGTTGGTTTTGAAGATTTTCTCTGGTTTTGACTAATTTTCACCCCTTTGTTCTTACTATTTCTTAGGTTTTTGGAGATTTGATTGTTCTTGATGAATTTTTGATGTTGTGTTTGGATTTAGTAACCTTTAGATTTGGTAAACTTTGGATTTGGTAAACTTTGGATTTGTATGATATGTATGTTATGTGGTTTGTCTCTTGAATGTTAAGCATGTTTTACATTTTTGAGAATTGTATAATAATTATTGATGGGAAAATTAAAAAATTAGCTGGAAGGCAAAAAATTGCGATCAACATGACCCGACAACATGCCGTTAGCACGGAGTAAGTTCAAAAAATTCATAAAGCCACCCTATCCCGACCACATGTCGTCGGCATAGGTTTTTTCAGTAATTTTTTTTAATTATTTTTGGCTTCTCCCAACTATGTGTCGTCGGCACAAACTCTAAAAAAAATTCAAATTTTATTTTTCTTTAACTACGGTATGTCATTGGTCTAGGTCTCATTTGTGCCAACGATAGCTATGCCGACGACTTTTTTGCTTATTGATACAAATTTCTACCAACGACATCTGTACCATCAGTTGTGATTTAAAGGTTTTCAAGACCAATAATTCAAAATTATAGTGGTGGTAACTTAGAAACGTTTTAATCAAATGGACGTACACCAATGATGTCTTGTCCTAATGGTAAGATAGATGTATGTGAGAAGTGATAGAAGACTCAGGTCATGGGTTCGATTCTTGATCCCACCCGGTTTTACCGGCCTTCTACTGTCGTGCCTTTCGGTGGGTGCTTGAGTCGGATTTTTCCCGGGAATTAGTGGCTGGTGGGCTAGTGGCTCCGTCCGTCTAGATTAGTGGCTAGCTTGGGCATCCTTTAGCCATTAAGGACCACGTAAGTATCTAGCAGTTAATTAGTTGGTCGTTCAAAAATAATCAAAATGGACGTACAGTTTCTGAACTTATGAGAACTGATGTGACAATTTAATCGGTGAAGATGATGATGTCACCACTATACGAAGATTCCTTGAAATAAACGTTTAAATGAAGTTTGTGGAGATTCACTATTGAATCATTACATATATCTGTTTAGATACTATAATTTTTAAAAGATGGGCCCGTTATTTATACATCAATGCAGATCACTAAACACTATCTTACGCCTATACGAGTCGTATTGGTGTCAGATTTATCAGAAAATGTCTAGCAAATTCCATACAAATCATATAAGCATATACGGTTCGTATCGACATGTGTGACTAAATTTGGCTGAATTTAGTGAGGTTTAAAGAAATATAATATTTTTACAACCGGTATATGTACGAGTTTTATTTATTTAGACTTTTTTTAAATAAGATATAGATAATATATATCGCCTAGGTGCGTTGATTGAAAATTATTTTAACATAACAATGTTTAATCGTTTAGTTTTAAAAAATAACTATTTAGTATAATCGTAGGTGAATAAATTTGGCCGACTTTAAATAGGTTTAAAGGGATATAATGTTTTTACAACCTATATACGTATGTTCTTTACTTATTTAGATTTTTTTTAATAAGATATAGATAATATATATCGTTTAGGTGTGTTGTTTGAAAATTATATTCACATAACTACGTGTAATAGTTAAGTTTTAAAAAAATAACTATTTAGCATAATTGTAAGCGAATAAATTTGGCTGATTTTAGAGAAGTTTTTTAGGCGATATAATTGTTATACAACCAGTGATGCACATGTTTTAATAATAGATATAATTGTTATGATTTAATTATTTAGATTATATGTGAATAACGTACAAATAATATATATCGTTTAATTGTTTGTTGAAAATTACTTTAACTAGGTTTACTCTCCTCATGCGTTACGGCATGTTATCACAGTACACTCCTCAGAATGGCTATTATATATCATTTGCAAAAGCATAAGTTACGCCGTAAAATCAAATCACTCATCACGAACTTTATACAAATTTTTCATAAAAACATAAAATCATACAAAATCCTCACAAATATGTTACAAAAATAATAGAAAAAATCCGTCACAAAATTATTCTCACCGGCAACCAATTGTTTGAATTAAAACCATGGTTGGAGAAGTCGCTAGGCGCTGTCAGGTCAGTTGACTGGAGAGTTGCGAGTACTCGGCCTATGCGAAGAGTACTTGGATATGATAATTTATAAAGAAAATAATTTCTAGAAAATTATATATATATATATATATATATGTCAAATATTATAGGTTTACTCCTACTTATAACAGATAAAGTGAATATCAATAAAATTAAAAAGACACATATTAAAACTGGAAAAAAAACAAGTGAAAATCCCGTCTTCCAAGGCATATCCATGAAAAAAATAAAAGTCAAACAATAATTGGTAAAAAAACAATAAAAATCAGTGAAAAACAGTGAAATTTGGTCAAAAATAGCGAAAATCGGTCAAAACAACAAAATCCGAGTTGACCAGAGTTGGTACGAGTAGACTGACACATTCGAGTTGGACCATGTCCGAGTACAAGAGGCCGACTTGCAAGACATCGCCTCGGAAGGTGGCCGATTTCCTAGTACTCGCTGAGGAGGCCGGGTTTTACAACACTGATAAAAACAAAAACCCAAATCTTTCAAATTTAATAAAAACCCAAATCTTTAAGAAAATATATCAAATTTATATACCCTCATCTCTATTTACAACTTTTCAAAGATAAAAAACTTCTCGTGATCTACGTCTGAGTTATCAAAACGTCACAACATGGATAAACACATACGCATTACTATTCATTTTACTATATACCAATATTACTTATAGAGAAAGGATAAATATATAACCTACAAAAAATGAACTAACCAATTAACCATCATGGTTAATTTAAAATATAAGTGCATAAGATCATGTCATTTGTCATTTTCTAATTTTTAATATGTGAGGGCATTTAGTACATTTTGTAACCACTTAAAAAGGTAAATTTAATATGGTGGTGACAAATGTCATCATCTATTATATTTTAATACATCTAATTTTTTTATATAAAGTTTACCCCTAGTTTTATAAACATTCATAACCTTTTTATATTATACTATTTTTTTTTTTACAATTGCAACATTATACTCGTCTCATTTTTCTCTTTAATTTCGTTAAAGTCTCGACTACTATATTTTTAATTTTTTTAGATACTCCATATTTATATCATTGTAACCAGTGTTGTAAAAATCGGCTTAGGCGGCCACCTAGGCGCTAGGCGGCCATTTACTATGTCGATTTTGGCATAGGCGGTGCCTAGGCGCTAGACGGGGCTAGGCGGCCTAGTCGAGATTATTACGGAATTAAAGAAAAAATTACATCACTATAGATAATGTGTCGCATCACCGTAAATTATATCATTGTATATTACTTCATTTTATAATAAATTACTTTAACTTACCGATGTTAGAAAAATATTAAAATAATGTTGTATGTTTATGTTCGTTAATTCGATTTAAATTGTGATACTTGGAAGAAAAACAATTAAAAAGTAATCTAGATTAAAACAAAATTAAAGAGAAAAATAAATAATAAGTCATTTCTCAGTAAATAATGTGTTATATTATCGTAAATTGCATTACTGTAGTTACCATTGTTAGAAAAAATTTCAAATGAATTTGTTATATTTAAACTTGTTACAATGACGTAAATACATGACATCTAAAAAATCTAGTCGAGTTTATAACCGATTTAAAGAGAAAAATGAGATGAGTATAATGACGCAATTTAAAAAAAATAATAATATAATATAAACAAGTTATGAATGTTAAAAAAAAGAAGGAATATACTTTATATAAACAATTAAATTTACAAAAATATACTAGTGTCACCATCATATTAAAACTAATTTTTTAAGTGATTACAAAATGTCTTAAATACCCTTTCATATTAAAAAAAATTGAAAATGATACATAACACTAACCCATGCACTTACATTTTAAATTAACCATTGGATGATGGTTAATGATTTATTTCATTTTTTGTGGGTTATGAAAACTTTCATCCCCTATATATAGGGATTGAATCCTATGAAAACCAATCTTAAAGAAAAAACCCTTAAACCATATATAAGCCATTGATTTGAAATATTGAAAATAATTATGAGGTCCACATTAACTCATATTAAAAAGATTTTTTTTTATTCAAACCCCAATTTTTTATTCAGGTTTAATTTTGACCACATATTTATTTTCAAGATTTTAAATCAATCGCTTACATAGGGTATAAGGGTTTTAATCTCTAAGATTAAGTTTTATATATATGGGAAGGAATTTTTTATTAACCCATCAAAAATAATCTAACTTATTAACCATTCGGTTTCGGTTTTTTTCCGTTACAGCTCAACTTTTGTTTTTTTTTTGTTTTTTATTCTCTTGCGCCCAATATTAAAAATGTAAACATGTTTAAAAATGGATAATTTATAAATTAATTGATCGAACACTAACTATATATGTTAATTTTTAAACAAGACTAAAAATCAGTCCGGTTCGGTTATAAGAATATGAAAAAACGAAACCGAAATGAAAAATTCGGTGTCGGTTTTTTTCGGTTTTTTTTTGTTAAGACAATTCTGGTTTGGTTTTTCGGTTTATTTAGTTACGGTTCTGTTTTTTCGGCTTTTTACTTACCTCTAATTGTAACGAGCCTAAATATAACAAATTAAATTGCAATTTTTTCTAAAAATAGTATAATTGAATCATTGTATATTACATCACCGTAATTATCATTGTTAGAAAATAAAATCAAATTAATGTGTTATTATAATATGTTATGTTACATTACTGTAATTTAGTATTGTTAGATAAAAAAATTCAAAATAATATGTTATTTTTATGTTCGTTACATTAATGTAAATAAATGACATATGAGAAAAAATTTAAAAATTAGTCGAGATTATAACAAAATTAAATAAAAAACTACATTATTGTAAATAATGTGTTACAACACCGTAAATTATATCATCGTATAATACTTCGTTTTGTATTACATTACTAATTTAATTAACGATGTTCGAAAAAAATATCAAAATAATGTGTTATGTTTATGTACGTTACATCTATGTAAAGCGAGATGTTTGAAGAAAAAAAAAGTAGTTCAGATTAAACGGAATTATAGAGAAAATGCATCACTGTAAATAATAAATATATCTATGTAATAATGTGTTACATCACTGTAATTTACTATTTTTAGTAAAAAATTCAAATTAGTTTGCTATATTTAAGGTTGTTATAATGATGTAAATAAATGACATCTAAAAAAATAAAAAAAACTAGTCCAGACTATATTGGAATTGAAGAGAAAAATGAGATGAGTATAATGATGTAATTTTTTTTAAAAAAAATAATATAATATACAAAAGTTATGGATGTTTAAAAAATGAGGCAAACTTTTTTTATTAGGGACATTAATTAAAATATAAGAAAGGTGACAAATATCATCTTTATATTAAATCTAGCATTCTAATAAAAAAAATATATAATATGCTCTTGCATATTAAAAAAAGAAATTTAACACATGACATTATCTTATTCACTTGCCTTTTTAATTAACCTTTGGATGATAGTTATTGGGTTATAACACTATCTAAAGGTTTTCATTTGAACACTTCCGTATATATTTATGTACTACAAATATAATATGAGTATATATATATTTTGTGACACCTCGTATTTTCCAGGTCAGCATTTTATTAGTTTTAATAATAATTTATATTATTATTACTTATACGGCTCTAGAATTAGTTAATTTAGTATGACACTTGGCACAATAGTCCAAACATCAACAACAAAGCGATAATTCAAGGAATTATCGGAAAACGCACACACGTGTCTTGTTTAACGAACGCTGGTGAAATAAACGAATAACGATTCAATTAAACTACAATTAAGCCTTATGAGAACTTATAATAAGTTAAACAACGATAATAGGTCAAGAAACAATGATCGTAATCGTAAAACAACCGAAAAACGAACTTGAACAACGAAAATTGGCTAATAAGTCAAGTCCGGAAGTCCTCACGGTACGCCAAGGACCCCGGGTTGGGTGTTGGCGGTACGCGATTGGTAAGCGGGATAATTCAAATCCCCGAATTTCTTCCCGGTACGCGATGGAGGGTCAGCACCTCCTTGGCATTACGCGGCGTGTTCCGGGACTCAAACGAATTAATTAATCATAGTGGTATGCCAAGGCCTTGTGCCAGTCTTGGCGGTATGCGAAGCCACCCTACACGCAGAATCTTTATAAAACCAATGCTAATAATTTCTTAAGCCACTCTACACTTCTTATCTTGAACACCAGACCCCTATCTCGATCATTTCTCTCTCTGCAACACTCATCTTCAACCTCTGGAAGGCCATGAACACCATTTGGGAAGCCACTTTGAAGGTTTGAAGGCTAGGAAGCAAGAAGGAAGACTTGTGGAAGCTTGACAACACCATCACCACGTCTCTAGCTACTGGATTCACTTCATCAACCATTTCCAGAAGATCTACAACCTGTTCCAGGCCATATCAAGTTGATTTGGAGCTCTAAGGAGGTAGATTTATGTTCATAATGCTCTAAAAGCACGCATACACACACATGCATGCCATTATGGCTACATGCAACACTAAATCAGTCACATGCACGAAGTTTAGCTTCAATAAATCTGTGTTTTAATGATTTGATACTTGATTTGGTGATTTTGGGATGATCCATGATGATGTTAATGAGATTTGATGAGTATTTGTTGTTATTATTAAGAAATGGTGACATTTGACCCCATGCATGTATGATCTATATATGTTTAAATGATTTTTGATGATGAATTACGATTATTAATGATATTTAGGATGTTTTACAAAAATCATTATAGTTATTTTAGTCAAGAAATTCTTATTTGAGATTATTGCTATTTTTAGTAACTTTTATCTTACTAAATGTTGATAGAGGATGAAATAAGGGCATGCATGTGTTTAAAGATGATAATCTATGATTAAAATGATGATTTTTTTGGAGTATTGATTAGTTAAAATTGATACAAATGAGATTTACACCATTATTACTAAATATAATAACTTTTAAGTTACAAGTGTTTAAAGAATGATGAACTTGACATGATTTTCATGCTTAAATGGTTATTTGAATCTAATATGATAATATTAGGTGTCATTGATATAATAGAATCATTGAAAAAGAAGTTTTCACATGAGTTACTATAAATAGTAACTTTGTTATGATAAATCAATGAATAACGATGTGTTAGTCATAAAAAGTATGCTTAAATGGTTATTTGGAACTAAGATATTGATTTTAGATAGGTTTGATTTATTAGATTTGATGAAATATGTATATTTGTTACAACTTTCTATAAATACAAACTTTTAAACAGAAAGTATGCTTATTTGACAACATGAAAGTAAGTGCTATGTAATAACATGATCATATAGGATAAACAAGCATGATAAAATAAATAAAAAATGATTTTATGTGAACCTTGCTTAAAATATAAACTTTCTTAAAATGGAAACTTACTATAAATAGTAAGTTATCCCCTGAACGTAACTTATGTGGTACACATATCACACGACACTAAAAACATGTTGAACAATCACTTAAACTAAACACGTCACCAACGGGTCGTTAAGTCAAACACGGTCAACACGATCAACACAACAACTAAGAGTTGTTTGGGCACGAACAAGGTCTAGTGAGACCAACACGAACATAACCGTGAACACGAACTCACAACACCTATGTGATATAGGTAACCGCTAAAGGCGAACAACGAACCGTTCACGCAAACAACAACTGCTAAACTCAGGTGAGTTTACAGCCCCACTTTTACTTTTTAACTGCTTTGTTAAACTTTTGGGGTGAGAATACTATGCAACTGTTTTAGATGTATAACTGGTATGTTGTAAAACAACTTTTGAGTGTAACTATATTGCAACAAAGTCCTTACAAACCCTTACCGTTAGTTGTGTAACAAACGAGTCGTTATTAAGTAGTACTACTGGAGCTGACAAACCCCACTCGATGATAGCTGTTACTGGAGGTCACGACGAGTATAAAATCGATTTGACGCCGTGGTTCCGCGATAACCCGGGGAGGCAACAAAAAGTCTAGTTTCGGTAAGATGAACTGACACACTCGTAGATCCAACAACTTAACATACCCAGTATATATATGTTTGCTGCTTTTAACTATCTAAGCCTGTGAACTCACCAACTTTGTGTTGACACGTTTTCGCTTGTATTCTCATGTAACTGAATTGCACAAGCTAGGATGCACTTAGGACATTTGTGGAAGAGTCTGCATGCATCTAGGCTTACATTTCATATATTTTGAACAATTTATCTTTATTTACTTTAGAACATTGTAGTGTCATGACAAACTAATCTCCGCTGCAAACATTTACATTTCCGCTGAAAAATTATTTAACTATTTCTGCTGCATTATTTTAATACAACATGAATTATTATGGGTAATTTGTATATTTTTACAACTCATATAGAGTTGTTCTATATGACTAAGAGCTGTGATTCTGGCCACATCACACCCAGCGGTCTGACACTGCACGTGGGAATTTGGAGGTGTGACATGTTTGCTATTCAATAAAATATCTATATATTCACTATTCCTTTTTTATGAACTTTAATATATATAATGTAACAATGGTTCGTTAATTTTGTAATAATAACTTTTTCATATGATCATGTAATTTGTGATATTTTAACTTAACCAATTTTAGTCGAAAGTATTTGAAATTACGATTGTTCGTACTTAACCATTGTTTGAATATATAATGTAATCCTCATTTTTAAGTTAACTATCGTTTAACTATGTATCGTTTGCATGAGTTTTTTTATTATAACAAAAGATAAAACCACCAACCACTCCATACACAACAAACAAGCGAAATAAATCAATATCCACATACGTAAAAATAAGTGTTCATACATCAAAATACTAAACTAAAATAATGAAACAACAAACCATGACCATTAGGATTCATAGATCCTAGTCATGCTTTTGGCTAGGAAAGACAAGAACATGAACACAAATTGAAACAGTCTTCTGCTTTACCGACCACCACATCATTTCCTCCATTAGATCAAGGCGTTTAGCATGCTCCCGTAACATCGCAGCATGCTCACGGTGGTGACTGAATAGCCTGTGGCTCAACCTCTGATGTGCCTGCTGCTAATCGAGATGTGGAACACTAGGCTCCCAAACAGCACGACGATCCAACGGGTTGTATGGCCTCATACGGGTCGTATAGATTAACCCTTCAAAAACCCCGTTCAACGTGTTCATATTCCCTTAGAACTATACGACTCGTATAGTTTCACATATTCAAAACATCGTGATTTTTTAAATGAAATCCACAAACCTACTTCTAAAATGGTAAAACACGAGTACCAAAAGTAACAAGAAACATACCTCAAGCGATGATGGGGTCCGGATCCGGAGTAAAAGGGTGGAAATGTGTGGAGAGAGACTGGTCCTAGAGAGAGAGAGATAAAAGATATGAGAGAGAGAGTGAAAAATACTGGGCAACTCATCAGTCCTATTTATATAAACCGTGACAATTGCATTCTATGATTACGTCAACAATGACTGAAAGCCCATATCATCGTTCTTGAAATCCACATTGATTTAGAAATTGTGATTATTACAGGTTGAAAGTATGCGAGAAATCGTGAACGTGTAAGAAAACCATGCGCGAAACGGAGTTCCGGATTCTCTGAAATCGAAAAACGAAGAAAAATACAAAAATATCTAAATCCGGAGACCCGCGCGCTACGCCTGCCCCAGACGGCCACGCTAGGCGGTGCGTGCGGATGTAAAATATCTAAGACCTCCGAGACCTCGCACGGTACACTTGAAGCCAAAGTGCCCCGCTAGGCGGTACGCGAGGTTTATGGCGGTTCAGAAAGTGCTTCATTTTATCAGGATTTCATGCAGAATTGATTTTTAATATTCTCTCAAACTTACCTTCACCTACAGACGAAAATCTTGCTCATCCAGCATCCAAACTCCATTCTGACCCACCAAACGTCTGGATCTTGCTAGGGAACAAGTTTACGAGTTCTGATCGTTGTTTTGCGACTGAAAATCCGTCTGATTAGGTAACGATTTGTTTTAACCTACTAGTTTGATAATGGTTTGATTAGATCTTGTTTTTGAACGTAATGCAATAGTTAGCATTTTTGATTATTGCCTAGATGATGGCTAGGAATGATTATAAACAAAGAACTCAATATGTTAACGGTAAATCCTTGTTTTGATCCGTTGTAATGCACGGTTATCATGAAATTACAAATATGGTTATAATGGTTTAAACCATTTAATTGTGATCATGTGTGTGATTATCTTGATTATTCTTTGAAATGCAAGGTTAAATCCAAGTGTTTCAAATTAATCACAAGCATTAAGATAATCATTGGAATAACTATATGATGTTTATGATAACCGTCATATTAGTACGTTGAACATGGTTGTTAAACATATTCCAATGTTACATTATTATGTTTCATGATATATGGATAATCAATAACAAGGATTGATGTTTCAATAATATAATCAACAATAGTATCTATTTGGTTAATCTAAGAATATTATGATTACTCAAATGAGTCATCAACTTCGTATTAGGAACCTGAATCAGTATATGTTTCTACATTATCATACATTGTATGATATGATATTAAAACAACTAATTAAAAACTTAATATCGGTTTGATGACTTTCAATGCAATGTCTTTGACATTGAACGTTCAGAAAGATCTAATCAGTAAGTTAAAACATAAATAAACTTATTAAACATAAAATAATGCAGAATTAAGCTACCGATATCATTCTGCGTGTGATTTCACTACCTTTATGACTTTAGGTGAGTTTCGTATAACCCCTTTCTCTTTTTAATATTTTACAAACGTTGGGGTACTACAGTGGAACTTTTCTCAAACATATGATATGTATCACTGTTATCTGTGTGATTTCATGCGAACTTGTTGTGAACTTGTGGATTTCATGGGATTTTTGCCTGTAGAACAGAACACTATCACATTATCTAAAAGTCCTCATTCCTCGAACTGTATCTCCTGAACCCATGTGGGCTGAACATGAAACAATGATAGTGCTATCGGCTGACAACCCATTTGCTTGGAGCTTGCAACTCCCCTTGGTGTAAATGTTTATTACATGTTTTTCAAAACCTTTTAATGTTGTGATAGACATTAAGTTAATGAGGCATCAAGATGTTACCGACGGGTAGTATCTTCATAGAACAAAACTGAGTAGTTCGAAAGAAACTAGATAAACTCACCAGCTTTGTGCTGACCTTTCCAAACTTAAAACTTTTGCAGGTAGACAGTGACTATCGGTGAGACTGCACTTTTGAACATTTGTAATTAAATAACTTAGTTGTGTAATAAACTTAGTTGTAAACTGTAATGTTGGTTGTGATGACGAAACCTTTGTAACATATTGTCTTTAAGTTAATCTGTGTGTTGTGATACCGGATCAAGTAAGTCACACCTCATCTCTGAGACATCACCACTATGCTTCCGCAACCTTCCCAATGACATCATCAACAGGTGACGAGAGGTAGGGGTGTGACATAAACCGATACAACTTGTATAGGCCAATACAAGTCGTATGAGTTAAAAACAAATCTTTCTTTATACATGAAGATTATATATTTAAATTTTCAATAGTTATATATATATATATATATATATATATAAAAGTATATATCAAATCGAATACGAAGTTTTATTATGTATCAATATTTGTATAACTGTACGCATGAATTTTCATTTACAATTAAAAGTATAAAAATAACTATATATATATATATATATATAGGGTTTGAATCCTTTGAAAACCCGATCTTAAAGAGAAAACCCTTAAACCCTACGAGGACCGTTAGATCAAACTTATTATAGATTTTAATTAATTAAACAGAAAAAACATGTGGTTCACAATTAAAGTTAAATATTTTAATGGGGTTTTTGAAAAGAAAATGTCTCTTTTACCCTTTAAGGGGTATAACTGACTTTTTTTCACCATGTTTCCTCTCTCTTCATTAATTAATACAGATTCTCTTTCCTCTCTCCTCTCTCACGTTTCTCTCTCCTCTCTCCTCTCTCACATTTCTCTCTCCTCTCTATTATAAATAAATAACCACTGAAATTAAAAAATTAGTTTTTTAAAGAAAAACAAAAAATATACACATGTGTATCAGACACAAATTTCACTACACAAACACAAATATTACATATTTTCAACCATAATAAAAATTACACATGTATAAATTTATAAAAAGAAAATCAAATAAATCAAAACACTAAAAACTACACATGTGTAGGTGTAGTATTTTATAAAATCTCAAATATATAAAATATACACATGTGTATATTTTTATTTCTACACATGTGTAGTATTTCGAGTATACTTTGTGCATTAAAACTTTTACATTTTAATTTATACGCGTGTGTAATTTTTTATATTTCCTTGTAAAAATACGTTTTTTTTAATTTTGTATAAAAAAATATCCATTTTTGTTGTTTTCAAATTTTAAAAAACATTTTTTTTAATTAATGGAGAGAGGAGATAGATGAGAGAGAAATTTGATATTAATAAATTATTATATATATGTGTAATTTTAAATGAGAGAGAAAGAGATAAATTATTATATATGGGTAATTGGTTAAAAGACTATTGTACCCTTTTCATATTAATTAATTAGAAATAAAAAAAAGTTGATCTAATGGTTGAGATAGAGTTTAAGGGTTTTCTCTTTAAGATCGAGTTTTCATTTGATTCAAATCCTATATATATATATATATATATATATATATATATATATATATATATATATATATATATATATATATATTTGCAAAACTGTATGTATTAGTTGTGATTTATAATCTGTATCTAGATAAATCAATAAATTGCTAATCACGTCAATTTGCTAATAACCAATTGGTATATTGTTCAAGACGAGGCTTATACCACATATCACATTTGGCGGCGTGTTGATTTTTGTAATTTAACCACTAACAACTTGGTGTGGGAATAGGATACTCTACTTGTAGTTCAACCATTACAAAATGATTGTTGTTAACAAATATGAAGACAAAACACGATGTAAGAGATGATAATGTGATGTCCATAACAGGAACATTGTTGCTGCAACATTATTGCTTATATATACCACAATCACACCATATGCATTATCAATCAAAATTTCGGTCTGTGGTATATACATCTAATAACGCATTGGAGCAAATTCAGGTCCTTATCATTTTAAAGTTTCTTGAATTTCGTCAAAGGCCGCTTCAAAGACAAACATGTGCAACGATTGATTTTGGATATGTTCACTAAGAATTTCTTGCCAAATGTGTAGCCATTATTTTTCGTGGAACCCTAAAGCAATAGTCACAAACCTAAAACCACAGTTACCATATGGATAACATCTTGTATTCATGAGATGTATGGGAGAAAAACGTCAGAAATGTGATCCTTAAAACGATTAAAATTGTACAAGTTGTTGATTGGTGAAAAGTCAACTGTTTGTTGCAATAACCCAATGAAATCATGCACTTTTGTTGTTGAAGTATATGAATTAGCACGTTGCAATTAGCTATCGTGAGCGTCTATTTTGACTTTGTAAATGAACTATGTCGAGCAGGCTGTTGTTTTTTTGTGTCTTTAAATTTAGCTGCCCATGAGTATTTAGTTTGCACAATGGATTCTCTTTTCATTGATTTAAGTGGAAAAACCACTCTTAAAACCTTTGACATTAGATTCTTCTTCAATAGATTTTGTTGAAGCTTTATATGTTGTACCACCCGATTCATTTCCACATCAATATTAACATTTTCGTCCTCGTGAAGAAATGACGGGTTTAAATCAAGTTTACGCCAAAACACGTCTATCACATCCAGTGGATTTTGAGCATCTGTGATAAAAGAATAAAAAACTAATTATGTTTACGCAAAAATAATATATGTGTAATTAAATTTAATTAATTCACACAATTCGATAGACGACAAGTACATCGCAAGCCACAGCTCGTGAAGAGATGATAACGCATGATGAATCAGACGCTATCAACATCTGAATCTTAACTAGGGGCGGATGTTTTAATAGGCCCAGGGGTGCGCCGAAACTTGTCGTTTTTCTGGTCCGAAGACTCGATATAGTAGTTTTTGGTCAAAAATTTTTATAGGTATTGAGTTCGGTATGTAGGGTTGTGCTCGGTTCGGTTCGGTTTTTGGCTAAAACCGAAACCGACATAGTCGGTTTTTGGTTATTAGAAACCATTCAATTTTTCGGTTTTTTTTTGTAAGTTTCGGTTTTTTTACTTTTTTTTTTCGTTTTTGTTTTTTTGTTCTCTCTCACGCCCAATATTGAAAATACAAACATGTTTAACAATGGATAATTCATAATTTAATTGCTCGAATACCAACTAATCAAAATTAAACTAAATATTATCATCATGTTCTTACATATAAAAAAATTCAAAAGTAAATAACTAAATATGCATTGATTCTGATCTTACCTTTTAAAATAACAGAGTTCAGTTAATCCAAATTTTTATCTCCAACGGTAGACTCTTTGTGTTTTTTTATCCCGTTAAATAAATATAAAAATAGCAACATATATATATATATATATATATTAGTTTTTTAAACAAGATTACAAATTTGTTCGGCTTTTTCGTTTTTTAGAATATGAAAAACCGAAATCGAACGGAAAAATTCGGTTTCGGTTTTTTCGGTCATTCGTTCGGTTCGGTTTTTTCGGTTAATTTGGTTCCGGTTCGGTTTTTTCGGTTTTTGCTCACCCCTATCGGCATGTTCGTTTTTTTTTATACCTGACAATCTTGACATATAACAAGATAAATGGGTAGATATGGGTAAATAATTAGTGTAGTTTGGGTTGAAATGGGTAGCAATATGAAATTGAATAGGTTGAAATGGGTGACACCTTAACACAATACGGGTCAACATAGGTAACTTAAAATATATGTGAGGATAATTGATTCAAATAAGTAAGAATGAATAATAATATATTTGTTGTGGAAAATAATGAAAAATTACTAAAATAAACTATTTGTTTCATTACAACTCATTTCAACTCGAAATAAGTTTATGTTTTTAAAAATAACTCATTTAAACCCAAACTAATTTTGCTTAAAACCCATCCTGACCCGTACCAATCCTGAACCACACCCATCCTAACCAGCTACTCAACCCAGGCCTCCCAATTTGCCGGGCATAGATTTTCTTCTTAAAATTCCTTGGGCCCCCCTTAGATTTAGGAAAAAAATAAAGTTGAACTAATATTGTAAGTTTTATAATTACCTTTAAGGGTTCATAATGTCAGCTGTTATCTCTTTTTTTAGGCAATCTTGAATTTAAGGTTTGTTTTGGGTCTTAAAACTTAAAATAGGCCTTAGTTATTGAACATTACCTATTATCCATTGATTCGAAGTATATAATCAATGAGTGTAAATAGGTTAAATGTTGTCGCGTTGAATTTTAAATTTTCTTTCATGTACTCAGCTTTTCGTCTTAAACATTTTATGTCTTGTATGATACAGACATATTTATTTTTTTGAGCGGAACAAATATTTAATATTTTAAAATTTAAATTGTTTGACCTGACCCGAATTACAATTGACTGACGCGAATTTTTAGCCCAAAACACAACGATAAGAAAAAAAAATTGGCCCATGACTTTCGGCCCCTGTAGACATGTTTTTCAACCTCCGCCACTAATCTTAGCCTTTTCAACAACCAACATATCTAAAGCTACATGAGAAACATTTCCTTTTAACCGTTCAAAATGATCAACATTGTGATGTGTCATTCACAATATTTTACTTCTTTTAAAGCTTTCCTTTATGGCATCTTCTTGTGTCACACCCCGAGTCGGCGGGCTGGATCGACTTTCCCGCTGGGCGGAAGGTTCCCGGGGCGTGATATCATGAGTGATAATCAAAATGATCAGATTGTTTACATAGCACATGTTAAATAAAATGAGAAATGCTAAAATGACATCAATACAGAATTACAAGGTTAAATTACATAGTCATGTTCATAATTTAACTAAGTAATTCTTCCCAAGAGAATCACTGTGACTTCTATCTTGTAACTGTACAAGATATACAAAATATGATTCAATGTTTTGTCATATCAAAAGTATGCAACACAAAATGAAGCTAGGTCTTCTAAAAGTCCACTAGCTTAGCCTTGACATATGGGTGACTACACCTGTTCGTCACCTGAGAAAACATCCATTTAAACAAAGTCAACACTAGGTTGGTGAGTTCGTAAGTATATTAATTGAAAACCTTGATTCATTCACATGCACAATCACAATGTTAATCATGTTACTTGTATGTTGTTTGAATCACCCATTCACCCAATGGACTCTCCCTAGTTGTATGTACAAACGGTAAGCATGCTTATATATAGGGCATACGAAAGGGTCAAGCCCAGACGCCATCCCACCACATGCTCAATCAAGTTTCACACTACTTGCAATACAACTATGGATTTCCATCTCCATTCCACTTGTTCATCTCATTTGTTGATCACCTGTTACATCATGTTTAGAATAATATAATAATAGAGTTGCAGTTATCAAACCAAAGTATTGATAACCCTTATATGTATTAAGGATATTAGATTTACTTAATCTGTTCCTTGTATTATTCTATTGCTTGTGGGGTTAACTGTTGATCACTTTTAAATAATAAAAGTGTTAATTAACCAATTGTCATTTGTTCTCAACTTGAAGTGCATAGAACCTAAAAGGAATCCATTGCAATCCTCACGTAATCAGATTTCAATGCATCCGATTTACCTCTACCACTTTGTGTTCCCATCGCCTTCATCGAAACTGTTACTAATAATATGACATGAGAGAAAATAAATTCCTCAGTCTACTAGTCCACAGGTAACGATGGATTGTGTACATCGATGTTGTTGTTTGTTCTCAATGTGATTAACAAGGTTAAATAAGATCATGTCTTATTACATTATGTTAATCATTGTGTGAATGATATTGTTATCATGAAGTTACGTTATCATGATTATCATTCCTTGTAATCCATATGGTCACCATGTTGTCATTAAGCCGTAGTAAGAACTAGTCTTACTACCCTTAAGTGACTCAGGTGGTGGATAATAATTGTTCCATATTATCGCATAATATGTGTTGAGTTGTAAACTAAGCGTTATAAGTACTTGTCTTATTACACTTAATTAACTCTAGTGTTGAATGGTATTAAGAAGATGTATTATCTTCTAATCATTCTTGTGTTTTGTTGTGTCATCATGTTTCTCTGTGATTATCCCAATGTTTGTTTATGTAAGAATAACTAGGTGTTTTAAGATAAAATCTTACAACGTGTTATTCTAATGTGTTGATGAATTATGAAGTTATATTAACATTTTCATCTAAGTAATCCCTGTCAGATCATGATCATACAAGCATGCGTACGATGATAAATGATAATAAATTGAACAATATTATCTAAATCATAGTATAAGCAATATGTGAAACATTAAAACTCTTAAATAAATGAAAGTAAGCATGTTTCTCAGCCCCGAGAGTTTAAAATCAGTTAAGATTAAAGAAAAGGGCATATGAACTCACCTTGTTGATGAAGTGGTTGACTTAGCTTAAACGAAAGAATGCACGCGCTCTTGATTGAACTTGAGTTTGTTTTCACGATCCTGTATTGATTTCACGTTGTATTTATCTTATAAGTATTGAGTGTAATTGATTTGTGTGCGTATGTGTTAGCCATAAAGTTGGCTAACATACGTAAGTCGCGGTCATCGTTCGGCCCTTGCTATAATTTTTATGGGTTGTTACTACTAGGTGTCTTTATATTGCGTTTTTAGACTTGATTTCCTCTTAGAACTTTTATAACCCTTGTCACCATGTGTAAATCATCCCATTGATAGAATCCTTGAAAGTTAACCTAAGTCATAGTTATGACTTAGGTTTATTGTTTCAAGTTTGTCATCATATGTTAGCCATCGCGTTGATAAAAATCTTGTAGTTTAACCTATGTCATAGTTGTGACTTAATTTTATCATTTCAAACTCGTCATGAATACTTTGTTGGACTTATTTTACCCAACAATTCCATGCATACTATGTTCATTACATCCTACATTGATTTCAAGTGTTAATTTCCATTTGAACCTAAATGGGCCAAACAATGTGTACCTGGGCCGAAATAAGGTATTACGGACCAATCAAAGACATGGGACGTTTAGTGGCCAAATTGAATATCATGGGCCGAATGCGGTCTAGTCTTGGGCCGAAGTAGTTATGTGGGCCCAACTTATTTGAACACGAGTCCAAATGAAACCATGGGCCGAAGCAATGTGTAGTGGGCCGAATTAGTTTCTTTGGACCGAGTCTCAGTTGTTGAGCCAACCATATGTGAATGGGTCGGTTGATTTGCTTAGCCTCATAGGGATTTGGGCCGAAGCAAACAAATTGGCCCAAGTGATTTTGATCGGCTGGAAAGTGGGCAGCGTATAGTAAGATGGGGTTGTGGGCCGGTTAAGGACACTGTCTAGGATAAACGAGTAGGATGGCCGAGTGTAGTTTCCAGCGAACCCTTGGGTTCGTTGGAGTCAGGGTTCATCTAAAGGGAGGCTTCATCCTGAAGGTTCGTGCCCCATGGTTCGGTGCTCCAATGAATGTAGTTGGTCGAAGGTTCGTCCGAGTGCCACCTATACAGGTTCGTTGAGGTTCGGCATGAATTCACCATGGAGGTTCGGCTAGGCTCTTATGGTGCACAGGTTCGTTCCCAACTGATGAGGTTCGTCCCAGCTAGAGGTTAGTCTAGGGCCTGTAGGTCCGCTGCTCACAGGTTCACTCATGAGCTAATGGGTAGGTTCGTGTCATGCAGTGTGTAGGGTTCGACAATGAGTAACAAGGTTCGGAGATGTAAGGTTCGTGGCTTAGGGTTCGGTCCTTGCATCCTTGTGAGTTAGATGAGATGCAGAAGGGTTCGGCTGGTATCCGCTTCACATGGGTTCGGCTCCTGCGTACCCAGGTTCGTGAGACTCAAAAAGGGTTCGGCCCCCACTCCCCCATGGTGCACAGCTCATTCCACGACCATGTCACATCTCCGTCATCACCATTTTCATCGAGTAGACTGGTTCGAAGGTGGTTTCCATTATGGTGTCATGCAACATGTGATTTCCAAAGGTGTAATGGTCGTGAAAGTGATTTTAGGGCCGAATAAAGATCATGGTCGAACATAGTGATAGAAAACCCTATTTCCCGTGACTTTTCTTGGATCATACCTCGATTTTGGCCGAACAAAACTCCAGATCAATTGTACTTCTAGGTAGAGGAGATCAAGGGCTACGCATGGACACCAAGAACGCCCAAATCCGTCAAGAAACGAGCGAGTTATCGCGATTTGAAGGGTGATTCTTCTAGAGAGAGAGTGAGTTCGGGAATGGGTGTTTTAGAGAGAGAAAGGCTGATGAAAAATGAGGGAATGAACTCATTTGGTGTTTTTATACTCCGAGGGTATTCGGGTTCGTTTCGGTTGCTCGGTTCACGTTTTCGTTGCGTTTCCGGAACGTAACGCGTGTTTTACGTGTTTTAGTTACTAAGAATGGTTTTAATTATTTTGATGAGTTTCAAAATTGTAAAATATTATTTATTTTATTTTATTTATTTATTTTCGTTCGCGTCGTGTTTCGTTTTCGTTTCGTCAGATCGCGTCACGATCGCGCGTATTCGTTCGAATCGTCATTCGAACGAACACGTCGATGATTTGGCTTTCCGACTTTTGTTTTCTACTTCCCAGTCATCATTTCAGAACGTTAAACTCACAGATATGTTTGTGTGAATCGTCACCCACGCAAACACACTGTCAGTTCGTTATTCTGAAAAAACATTGCAACATTGTTTTAAGTTGTGTTTCCTCACTGTCAGACTCAACTAAACATCCTGTTTTCACATTGTTTTCACATTGATTTGTCGGCCATCTGATTCCTGTCATCTATGGATATTAGATCGCAACCGATTTGTTCTTGTTATTCACCTGAGTACTGTTGTTTCTCTGAATTAGTTGTGTTAACTGTACTTGGGTTTTCACCTAAACACTAACAACTATTGTTTATAATAAGTGTTGTATTTACGGCATTTAAGTTTACACAAAAATACGTACAACTGTTTCTTGTATTTTGAATTCTGTTAATACAAGTACTGTTCACACACATGTATTTACACATAGTAACTGTAGAAAGTACACCTACCGTACGAACTTGCCGACCGGTCAGGTACTAGTTGTCACATCTTGTGAGTTCACAATTTGGTTGATATGCCCAACGATGTTGTCTAATGTATCGTTGTCTGAATGAAGATATTTGTTTAAAAGATATTGTTGATTTTCAAAACTGTTGTTTGTTGCTGACCAAAATTCTAGTTTTTATTAATTAATGTTGACACAAACATTTCCTTGTATCTTTGCAACCAATTTAGTTGCAAAGATCCAATGACCCCTAAACCAACACAAATTATTGTGTTTCATATAAATAAAAAAGAATTGAATATGAGAAGTAAATCATTACTCTGATGAGAGATTCATAGCCATAAGTGAAATTGGTTGTAGTTATACTCAATAGGCTGCATGATCTTATTTCTTGAACTATATATATAGGGCTGGGCACAAAAAATAAATCACTATTCCGCGCTAACCCAAATAACTTTGGCAAGATGAAGCCAAATCTTGGATTTTTTTGAACATCATTGTAACACATTTTGAACACCATGTTCTTTTATGAGTTTGGGCTAATTCATCACCGTTTAAAAAATATCATCGTTGTAAGTTTGGTGCTACAGTACTGTAAAATTTAAATATTTAAAAACTTACAGTACTGTAAGTTTTTAAACGGTGATGAATTAACCCAAACTCATAAAAGAACATGGTGTTCAAAATGTGTTACAATGATGTTAAAAAAATCCAAGATTTGGCTTCATCTTGCCAAAGTTATTTGGGTTAGCGCGGGAATAGTGGGTTATGTAAAATTCGATGCCATATATATATATAAGTATATGTTTTCAAAATTGATTTTGTAATCTCATTAAATTTGAGTTGTAAACTGGAACATAAATCAACTGGAAGTGAAGAATACCAGTAGTTGAAACTCCTATATAGGAAAGCGATTCATATAAATCATCGATATACAATGGGATCACTCTAGTTTTCCTATGGAGTAATGATGATTTTTCTCACTTATAAGTCAAAGCATATCATACCAAACACTTTACAAACTATAAAAATCTAAGATGTCAACGGTGTTCAACTTTGGATACCATTCCTTACTGATTTTTAAACAAATCACAATGTTTTCCGAATTTGATTATTTTAAACAAGTCACGATGATTTTTTATTATACTTTATAGTTTGATTATAATTAAACAAAGTGACATTGATTTGGACTTACGTTATTTATCATGGGTGATTTCATTTAAACTTCAACCAATCCATACAATTCATACTATTGATTCCATTACGATGATTTCATATATGTAATCATATAATTGATTACATGTATACCTATATATGTGTAATCATATACCTTTTTACATATGTCTAACACTATTGGTTACATATATGTAATATTTACAACTAAATACATGTAAATATTTGTCAAAAATAACAATATGTACATAATGTGCAAAAAAAATTGGAATATTAGGTGTTACATATATTTGATTACACATATGTAATATATATCTTATTACATATATACTAATAACATATAATACATGATTACATATATGTAATCATATATCTAGTCATGTTACAATATATACCTGGTTACACCATCTCCATGACGAGCTCATAATATGTACTTGTGATTGAGGGGCACCAATTTGAAAGCCATTACCTTGCCCCACCTGAATTGTATTTGAAAGTCCAATTTACCCTACATTTTAAAGCTCATTTATGTTCCTGTGATTAAAGTGCACCAATTTAAAATTCCAACTTTTGACCCACTTGAACTGTATTATGCTCCAGGAAAATAAAAACAAAAAGATAACAATAAACCTCCAAAAAATGATCAATTTTGGTAGTAAAACCATGGTTACCATAAATATTAACAAGTCCATACCTTCTACCCAGCTTTTCATCTTCTCCATCATTGCTTCAAGTCATTCTCCTCTAGTCCCTCAACAAATCATTATCAGACCAATGAAATTCCAAACAAAACCAAGGAGGTGAGTTTAGCCAGGATTTTTTTTATCAAATCACAAAACACGAAAACTCCAATTCATGACATCTTAAAACTTTTTAGTTTTTTTACAACAAAAAAATCACAAGCAATGTAAAACCTACATGAGCAAATGGCTGCTACAATTGCACCATTTGAATAGCAATCAAAAATGATTTAATTTATATATGTAATTTTACAAATATATATTATATACATACATCAATATCAATAATTTAATATAATACTTCAAATAATTTAAAAAGTAAACTTAAACATACTAAGTCAAGTACTTCAAAGTTCAAACTTAAACACCGAGTTTAAAGTTTAGAGAAGAGTTTCGATGTAAATGGACCCTATATTAATTAAAAAAGAAAAAAAACATTCACCTTTAAATTTACTTTAATATGGGCCCCAAAGTAATAAGATGTAGTTATTCGGTTAACACAATAAACATGGGTTAACATTTGATCGTCTCCCTGTATATATATATATATATATTACATATATAATATGAAAATATAATTGAAAATTCACTTGAGTTAGGAAAAAATTACACAACATTGAATTTTTTTATATATGTAACATGTTACAAAATGTCATTTGCATAATATATAACACTGTATACCATATGTAAAAAATTACTTATATAATTTTCTTTTCTTCTTATAAAAACATATATTAAATACCTAAAAATAATTTTGATTGTTTAAGAGCGTTTTTATGGGTTTGCTCACCATAAATGGTTTTCAATTTATCTTATTTTCAAGATTTAAATAAACGACGCAGATTGAGTTGAAGTGATCTTTCTTTAAGACCAGGTTTCACATTATACATTCCATTATATTATATATATATATATATATATATATATATATATATATATATATATAATGGTTGCATAAGTCACTTGACGCTAGTCGGACAACGAGGTACCGTCTATGGATTAATCGGGATTAATCGGCGCTAGGCGGATTGAGATTTTTATATGTAAAAAATAAACTTAATATAAATAATTTAATATAAGATTTCAAATAATTTAAAAAATAAACTTAAATATACTAAATAAAGTACTTCAATGTGCAAACTTAAACACTGAGTTCAAAGTTTAGAGATGAATTTTGATGTTAAATGGTTGGATTCGATGTTTCAGAGACATATTAATGATTTTTGGATGAGAAATGTCTAAATAATCATGAAATTAGCCCATTTTTACGAGAAAAAAGTCAAAAAAAATAAAAATATGCCTAGGCTGACTAGGCCCTGCCTAGGCTGAAATCGAGACAGTAGATGGGCGTCTAGCGCCTAGCCGATTTTTACAACAGTGATATATATATATATATATTCATGTTCGGATAAAAAGACAAAAAATCTTAAAAAGTGTAAAAAGGAATATAGAGATTACACATGTTAAATAAAAGATTTACTGTAAATAGGCATTAGCATAATTTCATAAATTTTGTTAGCGGTTATTTTGGGAAAATCAATTGCAACAATAGAACTTGATTCTCGCAGTATTTTTAATCAAATGGAGTTCAATCATGTCAATTATAACAACATCATCAAATTTTTCAGAATATTATTGATTTTATAGCGTTTTTAATTTTTTTTTAATATTGAACGTGATCGAGTGCATTCTCTGAAATTTAGACAAATCAAATTCATCAATTATCAATTTCAACAACCTCATCAATTTTTTCAGACTGTTTTTTTTTGATTTTATGGTGTTTTTTTTATATTTTTAGATATAAACTTTTGGATGTTATGTGTTATCCCATTTTCAAGTTTAATGTTATGGTGTTTGTATTTTGGAAAGGCTTCTAGGTGGAATTCGTGCTTTAAAGTCAAACGGAGATATTACATATTCGTTTGTTGTTCAGTTATATCGTTTTCATGATGCTATGTTTATGATATTATGGTGTTTTTCAGATTGTATGGTGTTTTTAAATCTAAGTCATTTTGAATCTGAAAGCCCTAATCACCATTATATATTAAAATTTTATAGTGTTTTTTTTAAATGATGCTCTGTTTTTTTTATTTTATACACAGTTATGGCGCTTTAATGGTAATTATATATGTAGTTTAGGTTTATGGTGTTTTTCAGATTAAATGTTTGTTCGGATCAACTGTTTATTGACTTTTATGAAAATAAGTCATATATGGTGTTTTTATAATAAAATTTAACGAATGTTCAAAACAACATAATAACTAAAACGCCATAAAATTTAATGAAGGTTCAACCCCATATATCGGGATATATAAATAAAAAATACATTATAACACCATAACTTGAACCTTCGTTAGCAATTATCTCACTCTTTCCAGCTGTATAATACACAACAACATCAATTAAAAAAGACCATATAATTATTACATAAATACCATAAACAAACACCTTATAAGCAAATATTATAAACACCATAAGAAATATTAAACAATTTACACACGAGAATCCTACATAAAAAACCATAAAAACTTTATGCACTCTAAACAACAGATTTCAACATATGATCATTAAATAAAACACAATATCCCAGTTAATATAAGTTAACATGTCACACCCTTGTCGTTGCGGAAGCGTACCGTGTGACTTTCAAGGTTTCACAGTCATTGTTTACAACAAAAACACTTATGTGTTATGTTACACACTATGTTGTAACTACACTAGTTACAAGCTCAATGTCATCACAGTTTCTACTGAATTTCACACATATACTATGCTATGTTTCACACTGTTGAGTCTAACTATCATAGAATCTACAATATGTCTCCAAAGACTGAGCTCCCAGCTCCACCCCTGTATCATTGTGCATCTGAGAAAACATAATTTTAAACAATCAGCATATTGCTGGTGAGTTCACAAGTTTATCTGTCGAAAATGTATGTAGTGTATCCCAAACGAATCAAATGTTTGCATAAAAAGAGTTAAACAATATTTATGTCCCAAACTGGGTGTAAAACATTGGTATCCAGTGCAAACACTATTCCTTCCAACAATGTCGTGTTTAGTTCCCGACCAACTGTCCAGTTATAACTCTTGGCCTCCCGTAACCGAGCTGATGAGTTCAGTGTTTGCCCTTTCCCAATGTCCTTGTCGCAAGACATTGTGTGTTTTAGCCTTATTGAGTGCCTGCTCGACATCCAGTCGTGGTTTTAGCTACGAAACACAGGCGAGGATTGTCAATCACAAATAGAATCTATTCTCAATAATCATGCCCCCCCACGGTTAACGGTTACAGAATAGGGGACTTAGCGACAAATGTGTAACCCGTGAAATAATGACAAGTTTGGTCATATGTTTCGCCCCACTGTCACATGTTTCAACCAAATGTTTTACAACGCTTTCGTTTTCTTGTTTCACAAAGTGTTTCAGCGTTTCACATAATGCAAATAAGTTTTCATGTTTCACAAAATGTAACGAAAGCGTTTCAAAGTTCCATCTGATCAAATCAGGTATCATGTTTCACAAAATTTATCAAAAGCATTTCAGAGTTCCACCTGATCTAATCAGGTTTCATGTTTAACAAAATGTATCAAAAGCGTTTCAGAGTTCCACCTGATCTATCAGGTTTCATGTTTCACAAAGTGTTTCAAAAGCGTTTCAGCGTTTCACATAATGCAAATAAGTTTTCATGTTTCACAAAATGTAACGAAAGCGTTTCAGAGTTCCATCTGATCAAATCAGGTATCATGTTTCACAAAATGTATCAGAAGCGTTTCAGAGTTCCACCTAATCTAATCAGGTTTCATGTTTCACAAAATGTATCAAAAGCGTTTCAGAGTTCCACCTGATCTAATCAGGTTTCATGTTTCACAAAATGCATCAAAAGCATTTCAAAGCTTCACAATAATCAAGATGTTTCAAATGAGTTTTTATGTTTTCTCATTCCCCGAGTTCAAAAGCCAAAATACAGAAAAGGGGTTCGTTAACTCACCTGAGTTGATTCAAATCAATAACAATGCACAACTTTCGTATCACTAGTTCTTGAACTCTAAACCTGTATGTCATTAGAGTTCTATGAGTTACTTAAGCTTAATCTGACTCTCAGAATGTGACAATTGCGTACGAAAAATTCGGCATTTATGACGTGAGCACATTTGGTCGTGCTTGAAATCCACGATGATTTAGCAATTTTGGTTATTAGAGGTTGATAGTGTCATACCCCCAAATTCCCACACGTGGTGTCAGTCCACGTGGGTGTGACGTGGACAGAATCATAGCTTAAGGTCATATAGAATACCTTTATATGCGTTTACAAATCCCATGTTTGACACATACACATAACAAAATAGTTTGCAGCGGAAATAATATTGTAAGACAGCGGAATTAAAATAAGTTAAATACAAGCAGTGGAAAATACTTGTTTGAACATGGAAAGTAAATTGTTAGTCAACACGACGTTTAGTACATAAACTAAATGAAATTGTTTTTCAAAAGACAGATATCATGAATGCGGGATCCTATGCTCATAATCCCTAATGTGCATTCCTGCTCCATAGACTGCTAGTTACCTGAGAAAACAAGTTAGAAAAAGTGTCAACACAATGGTTGGTGAGTTCACAGGTTTTGATATACATAAATATTGTAAGAAAGTGTGTCATGCTGTTTATCAAATGTTAGTACCGAGCCCTAGGCTCCAAGTGTCAGTGCGTCACTACCGAACTAGACCTGTTTGTACTTGCCTCCACTGTGTCTCGTATACACAGTAAATTAGGTCAGAGTTTGCACGGGTTATGACACCCAGTCAACATTGTGCCCCGTGGGGTTGGTCATACCCTAATGGATCCATCCAAATCTACCACGTTGTTCGTACATTAACGGTAAGAGTTTGTGAGGACTTGTTACGAGTTCAACACTTAATGTTTGTCCAATAAACCAGCATACACCAAAAATGTTTGTACAGTAATAAATGTTTGACTCGATTGCAACTAGTATTCTCCCCCTATTTAAAAGCGTTTGAAAAGAGTAAAGAGGGCCGTAAACTCACCTTAGTGAAGTGGGTGTAAGTCAAGCGTAAGCTCTTGCGTCGAAATGCGTGTCGGTCACCGGCAACCTATATCGTACACCGTTTCGTGAGTTTGTGTAGGTGACCGTGCTAGTGTTCGTGTTAGTGCTCGTGTTTGTGTCCAACAACCCTCGGTTGTTCATGTTCGTCCGTGTCGGTCCATAATGACCGTGTTTGCTCGTGTTGGTCCACATTGACCGTGTTTGACTGTGTTGGTCCACAAGGACCGTGTTTGACCGAAGTTGACCGTGTCAAGTCAACGACCCGTTGGTGAACCGTGTGACTGTTGTGAATCGTGTAGCAAATGTGTAAGTGCTCGTAGTGTGCAAAACGCGCAAGTCGTGTCTAAGGACCACTTACTATTGATAGTAAGTTTCCATTTATGGAAAGTTCACAAAGCATAACGGTTTTAGAGTTCTAGCATGCTCATTTGTCCTACGTGATCATGTTAACACATAGCACATTATCATACGAATTCATGTAAGTCGTTTATAACATGTTAGTACACAAAAGTTCCCTAAAATGGAAAGTTTCCATTTATAGCATACGTGATATCGGAAACCATTTAACTTAGCATTTAATCATCATATTATAACATATTAAGTCATTTAGCATGCGCAAATCATACAACATATTCATAGGTTGGTTTTTGTAAAAATAAAGTTACTAAATATAGTAACTTTGAGGTTTTGCATAGAGATAACCATTTTAACATTTCTAAACCATTTTCTCATCATCAATCATCATAATAACCAATCTAGCATCATTCAAACATGTCAACATAACCAAATTCATCATTTATCAACATTTCATTAATAAAAGTTACTAAATATAGTAACTATGTCAAAATGACCCTAAACATTATCAAAATCACATTTTAAATACACAAATCATCATATTATCGTCCTAATAGCAATTCCATCTACATGCATGTCCACTATATCATTCATAACGCCATTTTGTCACTATATAGTTTCTATTAATAGAAAGGTTACTAAAAATCAACCTTTTAACCATTTTAACCAAATCTCACCATGAGTAATCTTTCTAATATCATCAATAAGCATATCAACATACCCAAGATCATTCCTACCATCATGGATCATACATGCATGGAAATATAATGTCACAAAACATCATTTTAAGCAACAAGACCTATACCCATCATCTTAGATCATCATAGAACATCATCTAATCATCTTAGATCATCAAGAAACATAGTAAAATCAACAAACCCAGAAGCAAATCTCGTGTGGGTGCATCAAGGGTGCTTGCATATGGGTTTTAACACTTGCATTTGTGTTTGTGAGTGTTTGAAAGCTACAAGAGTATTGTGACTACCTTTCAAAGCTTCAAGAATGTGGGAATGGTGTGTGAGCAGCTCCTAGACTTCCTGGAAATTCGAGTGTAGCAGCTCCAAGAGAGTGGTGATGATCTTGGTGAGTTCCTTCCTTGATTCAAGTCTTCAATCCTTCACTCCCAAGCTTCTCTTGATGCAAAAATGGCTTCCAATGGTGATTCTTGAGTGTAGCAGAGGTTCTGGAAGGGATAATGTCGAGATATGATGGCTAGATATCGGAGAGAGTGTGTAGGGTGGCCAAGAAATGATTGTTCTTGGTTTTATAAAGATTTCTGTGAACTTGTGACACCTCGCAAATTCCAGGTCAGCACTTATATTACTTTGCTAATAATGTGTATTAATATTTCATACGTGGCACTAGAATAATTGTATTTAGTGTGACACGTGGCATAACAGTTTGAACACACCGATAATTTGAGGAATTATCGCACAACAATCGCACGTGTCTTGAATGACGAACGTTGGTGAACGGATCAAACCACAGCACAATAACACTGCACTTAGGTTCGGGTGAACCTGATTTAGTTAGAACAACGCTTACATGTCAAGAAACGATGATCGTATTCGAGAAATACGAGAAATTCGCTTCAAAACAATGAAATTGGGCCTATTGGGCTCAGCCGAAACCCATCGTGGTACGCGATGGGCATCCAATTGGTCCTTCGCGGTACGCGAAGCCTGGGCGGGAGGATTTGAATTCTCCGAAAAGCGTCGCAGTACGCGACGACCGATCATCTTCCACCTCCGCGGTACGCGACGTATTTCGGGAACAAAACGATTATTTTAATCACCGCGGTACGCGGAGAAGCTTTTTGGGCGGTGCCGCGGTACGCGACAGGCCTAATTTCACAGAAATCTTTATAAAACCAATGTTAATCATTCTGTCGCCCCTACTCCGATTTCTCTCGACTGAAAACTCCCACTCCGACCATTTTCACTCTGTTACACCATCATAGTACCTCTGGAAGCAATTGATAAGGTCTTAGAAGCTCGAAATCAAAGATTGGAAGCTTGGGGGAGGAGCTTGGAGCTAGTCATCGACACCACCAACACTTGTGACGACCCAGGAGCTGTTCTCAGAGGATTTCAAGCTGCTACACACCTGTTCCAGTCCCATCTCGACCCTCTTGAGCTCTCCTAAGGTAGTCCTAGCACTATTTCGGATTTTTAGCACACCTACACACACATGCAAGCCATAATGGCCACATGCATCACCACCACACACTTTGACCACGAAATTTTGATGGTTTAGACCTGTTATTGAGTATGTTTGCTACTGATTTGATAGTTTCACAACGATCTATGATGATGTTGATATGACTAGATGATTATTTGTCGATTTTGCTATGAAATGGGTACTTTAGACCACATGCATGCACGATCCATGATGTTTCACATGATTCTTGATATTGAAATGTGATTATTAGTGATATTGAATAGGATTTAAGAGATTGGAAGTGTTGATTATGGTCAAAAGTGTTGATTTGGGGCTTATTACTAAATTTGGAAACTTTATTCTTACAAGTATGTGAATAATGGTGTTAATGGTCACATACATGTGTTTAAATCCATGATTTATGCTTAGAAGGAAGTTTAGGAAGTTAACATGATGATTCTTAGAACATTTGGATGATTAGAATTGTTAAAAGCATGATTATTAGGAATGTTACTATAAATGGAAACTTTTTATCATAAGATTTCAAATGAGCGATATGTATGATAATGTCTCGAGTCTAAGATGCTTATTTAGAGATTTCATGATGACATTGAAAGGATTATGTTGTTGGAAGACTTGATTTCGGTTATTTCTATAAGTTACTAAAGATAGTAACTTTATTTTGCTAAGTCCATGATTTGTCGCATGTTAATCGTATCAATCATGATTAAAAGGCTATTTAGGACTAAAATAATGATGTTAGATGATGTTGGTTGTTAAATTTGGTGAAATATGCTTGTTTGTGCACACTTTCTAAATATAGAAACTTTTACGTGCAAACTATGTTAAACCGGCTATGTGTAACGATGTGCTATTTGATAACATGCTCATTTAGGATAAATATGCGTGCTAGAGTAATCGGAATGTGATTTAATGCATGACTTGCCAAATATGGAAACTTTCCTCATAGGAATGATTTTGGTATCCGTACACCTCACACGACACTAAACCGCACGTTACACGATCACCTGATCCAAACCGTCACCAACGGGTCGTTAGGTCAAACACGATCGACACGATCAAACACGGTCAACTCGACCCACATAACCGCTTAGTGTTGTAGAATACTAACACGGTCCGGTGAGACCCGCATATGTGAACACGAACTCATAGTACCTATGTGATTTAGGTGACTACTAGCCGGCGAGCTACACTATTCTTTTGAGCAAACGCATTATTTAACTCAGGTGAGTTTACGGCCCCACTTTTACATATAACTGTTTTACTTAACTTTGGGGTGAGAATATTATGCAACTGTTTTAGATATATGACTGGTATGTTGTGAAAACCATTTTCGAGTGTAACTTTATCGCTTAAAGTCCTCACTTATCCTTACCGTTAGTTGTGTATCAAAAGAGTCGTAATTACGTAGTACTACTGGGTTTGACTAACCCCACTCGGCACCAATGTTGACTGGATGTCATAACGAGTGTAATTTCGATGGGAATGCGGGTTCAGCGATGACCTGCGGAGGCAACGGGAACAGTCTAGTTTCGGTAAGATGACATGACACACTCCACGGATCGTAGATCCAACAACTAAACTTAACATGCCCACTATATATCTGTTTACTATTTATGTCTGTCTAAACCTGTGAATTCACCAACTTTTTAGTTGACACTTTTTCGCATGTATTCTCAGGTAACTAGTGGACTGCACGCTAGGATGCGCACAAGGATGCACTAAGGAGTCTGACGCGCATATAGACTCTTGTCCTAGGCTTTTGTTTGCATTAATTGATTTTGAAACAATTTAAACTTTGTAGTGTCTGTTAAACAGTTTACTTTCTGCTGCAACTTATTTACTTTTGATGTTAAACATTTTTCCGCTGCGTATTATTGAAACTCGCATTATTTTACAAATATGTGTGATTGTGCAACTCATATAGAGTCGTTCTATATGACCATGAGCTGTGATCCTGGCCACGTCACACCCATGTGGACTGGCTCCACGAGTGGGAATTTGGGGGTGTGACAGACTGGTATCAGAGCCTTGGTTATAGAGAACTAGGTTTGCATATAGTGAACTTAGACTATAGCCACTGCTCTACATTAGACACTACACTAGTATCACACAACACATTATGTGCTTAACTTAACAATATGCTTTGTGACTTGATTTGACTCTTACGAACATGCCTCGGACACCATTAGTGGACGTCAACACTCAACTACACATGCAACCTGTGCAAGGGGATTAGCGAGAAGGCGAACATAAGACCAAAGGGAATTCTTCTATGCTCGGAAGAAAACTCCTCTAGCACAATCCGACACGAATCAAACGCCTTTTCCCCAACCACATTCTTAAGTATAAACCCAGTCAAATGACGCATGTCTGCGGACTGTAACCTTAGTATCGACACCCAGGAGGCAAACTTCGAACCCTAATCGATTTAGTAGCTTGAGATTGGATGAACTAAGATGACTGTGTAAGATAAATTGACGATTATGGTGGCCAACGTAATCGTGAATTTATACGTACATACGAATTCTGGCAAGTTCAAAGGATAAGCTACCACCTACTAGGGAAACTGAGTGGTACACCGCTGTTAGTAGAGAATCGAACTCCACTATTTCCACCAAATAGTTTAGTTTTCTATTGTATTAGTATTGTTAGAACCTATCGGAGCAAGATATGCTCATACAAATCAACTGGTAGCAGTAACTTCACAAAACTTATGATAGTGATTTTGAAGGAAATTACTAGTGAAATGATACCTTAAACTCATTCTTTCTATATATGCTAACACGCAGCAAGCTCTAACAGTAAGTGATGCAATATCTATTGTATATAGATACTAGCAAATGACTGGGGAAGGAACGGAGGTACGTACAAACAATCAATCAGTCAATTATGCCGCTATCGAGGCCATGGTAGAACAACTTGTTAACAAAGCCATTGCGGATTACGAGGCTGCACGCCTAAACAGTGAAACAAGCAATGGGACTTACAACAACAACTCAAAAGGATGCTCATTCGAAACTTTCCTTAGTTGCCATCCTCAAACATTCAAGGGATCAGAAGGAGCAGAGGGGCTGTTCCAATGGATTAAGAGGGCCGAGTCGATCTTCTGCATGTGCGAGTGTTCTGAGGAGGACAAAGTGAAATTCGCTACCGGGACTCTGGAGGGACAAGCCCTCACTTGGTGGAACTCATATATCCAGAAATTGAGCCTGGAAACTGCTAACTCAATTCCCTGGGAAAATTTCGTCAATATGTTGGAAGAAGAATACTGTCCACGGAACAAAATCAAGAAACTGGAGGGATTCTGGAATCACAAAATGGAAGGATCTGGAATCGAACAGTACACCACTCGATTTCACGAACGGTGTAAACAATGCCCAGAAATGATGACCCCAGAATACAAAAAGATCGAGTCGTACGTCAGTGGATTACCAGAACAGATTCAAAGCCTAGTTATCACCGCAGACCCCACTCTCAATCAACCCACTATTTGCTTGGCTCATCGCCTGATCGACCAAGCAGTAGCACAGGGTAAGCTACCCAAGGGGGATGAACAACTGAAGCCCCAAGATCGCAAGCGCAAGTGGAAGTCTAGTCACAACCAAACTCACTCTTCACAACAATTGCAACCCCATAACCGATCAGCACCGACTAGCGAAACAACTGCTACACAATCCAGCACCAAGGGCAAGAATGTCTACAAGGGGAAATACCCTAAGTGTAACAGGTGCCCATATCATCACTACGGTCAGTGTGAACGCTACCGATGTCGGAGATGCGGAAGACACGGTCACATGGCCAAGGAGTGTAGAAACAAACTAATTAGCAACAATGACAACCGAAACACCACAAAAGGGGGTTATGAGTGTGGAAAGCCTGGACACATGCCTAGGGACTGTCCACAGCTGAAGAAAACAAAAAGAAGCACGACAAAGAGCCATGCATTTGCGATTGACTCCGAAGAAACTATTAGTGACCCGAATATTGTACCCGGTACGTTCCTTTTAAATAATGCCCATGTTAGTATGTAATGTGATATCAGTGCTAATAAGAGCTTGATACTTAGAGAATCTAGTAAGATGCTTTGCATTACCCCGACACCACTATACTATTAATACACCGTAGAGTTAGCGGACGGCAAGCTGATCGAAACACAATATATCATCAAGGGATGCGTTCTAACACTATCAGACCACCAACGGGTGACTGACCTGATGCCGGTAACTCTCGGGAGCTTCGACGTGGTGATTGGAATGGATTGGCTATCTGCAAATCACGCTGAGATTGTGTGCAACGAGAAGATTGTGCAAATTACGTTGTCAAGTGGAGAGCAGATCTCAATCCAAGGAGAACGGCGCGGGATACCGTTAAACATCATGACTTGCATGAAGGCTAACAAGTATCTGAAGAAGGGATACACAGCTATCTTGGCACTTATCACCGAACAACCAAAGAAGGGACGGAAGACCGAGGACATCGCTGTTGTTCGCGATTATCCGGAAGTTTTTTTTTTTTTTTTTTTTTTTTTCTTCCTGACGATCTACCGGGACTACCACCAGCACGACAAGTGGAGTTTCAGATAGATCTGACACCAGGAGCAGCACCGATAGCCAAAGCACCGTATCGATTGGCTCCGACTGAAATGCAGGAGCTGTCTAATCAACTGCAAGAGTTGTTAAGATAAAGGATTTATCCGACCAAGCTTCTCACCTTGGGGAGCACCGGTCCTGTTCGTAAAGAAGAAAGACGGTTCATTCCGTATGTGTATAGACTACCGAGAACTGAGCAAGGTAACTATCAAGAATCGATACCCTCTACCTCGAATAGACGACCTGTTTGACCAATTGCAAGGGCCAGGCTACTATTCGAAGATCGATTTGAGATCCGGTTACCATCAACCTAGAATACAGGAGGGAGACATACCGAAGACAGTTTTCAGGACATGGTACGGACACTACGAATTTCTAGTCATGCCTTTCAGACTGACCAACGCACTAGCAGTATTCATGGATCTCATGAATCGGATGTGTAAGCCGGATCTGGACAAATTCGTGATCGTGTTCATAAACGGTACCCTGATATACACCAAGACGCAAGAAGAACACGCCGATCACTTAAAACGTGTCTTAAAACTACTGAAGAAGGAACAACTCTACGCGAAATTTTCCAAATGTGATGTTTGGATTCGCGAAGTTCAGTTCTTTGGACACGTTGTGAACGCGAAAGGGATACACGTAGACCCGGCCAAGGTTGAGGCAATCAAGAACTAGACAGCACCTAAGACTCCGACCGAGGTGCGATAGTTTCTAAGGTTGGCCGGGTACTACAGACGATTTATCGACGGATTCTTGAAGATCGCACAATCATTAACGTCCCTTACGCATAAAGACAAGAAGTTGAATGGGGAGAAAAACAAGAAACTGCGTTAGAATTGTTGAAACAGAAACAGTGCAGCACACCGATCCTATCATTACCAGACAGGTGCGAAGACTTTGTAGTCTACTGCGACGCATTGAAGCAAGGACTCGATGGTGTGCTGATGCAACACGAGAAAGTCATAGCTTATGCGTCACGACAATTGAAAGTGTACAAAAAGGAATTACACGACTCATGGCTTGGAGTTAGGAGCCGTAGTGGTTACCTTGAAGAACTGGCAACACTATTTGTATGGCACCAAGTGCACTATATTCACTGATCATAAGAGCCTGCAGCACATTTTCGACCAGAAGGAGCAAAACATGAGACAACACAGATGGGTCGAGCTGATAGGAGATTATGATTGTGCAATCAAGTATCACCCTGGGAAAGCTAACGTAGTAGCCAACGCACTGAGCCGGAAGGAAACAACTAAACGCGTACGTGCACTACAGCTTACCATTCACTCTGAATTACCCCAATCAAATCCGTATTGCACAGCAGGAAGCTCTGAAAAAGGAAAACCTTACCCTCGAAGCTATGCGGGGTATGGACAAACAGATAAAACAGAAGAATGACGGAGCTTACCATCTGATGGATCGAATTTGGATTCCACGCTACGGAGGATTTAGAGAAGTAGTGATGGATGAGGCTCACAAGAGTAGATACTCAGTACATCCAGGTTCCGACAAGATGTACCACGATCTAAAGGCAACTCACTGGTGGCCTAATATGAAGTCAGAGATAGCAACCTATGTGAGTAAGCGCCTGACTTGCTCCAAGGTTAAGGTCGAATATCAGAAACCATCAGGGTTACTCCAACAACCAGAAATTCCAGTATAGAAATGGGAGCAGATTTCCATGGATTTTATCACCAAGCTGCCGAGGACAGCAAGTGGTTGCGATACCATCTGGGTTATCGTAGACCGACTCACGAAATCGGCACACTTTCTACCAATTAAGGAGACTGACAGACTGGAGAAGTTAACTCGAGTCTACTTGAAGGAAATCATGTCCAGACACGGAGTCCCAATCTCCATTATATCTGACCAAGACAGCTGTTTCACGACACATTTTTAGAAGTTCTTACACAAGACACTCGGGACAAGATTGGATGTGAGTACTGCTTATCACCCACAAACGGATGGTCAAAGTGAACGAACCATCCAGACTTTAGAGGACATGCTTCGGGCATGCGTGATCGACTTTGGGAACAGCTGGGAGACTCACCTACCTTTGGTAGGATTCTCATATAATAACAGCTATCCCACCAACATTGGAGCTGCATCGTTTGAGGCACTATACGGACGTAAGTGCAGATCACCACTTTGCTGGGCGGAAGTTGGTGAAAGCCAATTTACCGGACCCGAACTCGTGCACGAAACGACCGAAAAGATCGTGCAAATACGAAACAGGATGGCAGCAGCTCGGGATCGACAAAAGAGCTACGCCGACAAGAGACGCAAACCTTTAGAATTCCAAGTGGGAGACCGAGTACTACTTAAAGTCTCGCCTTGGAAGGGAGTGATTCGATTCGGAAAGCGGGGAAAGCTAAACCCTCGTTATATCGAACCCTTTGAAATCACTAAACGGATAGGCCAGTGGCCTACGAACTACAGCTACCGCAGGAATTGAGTAGCGTGCACAATGTATTCCACGTTTCAAACCTCAAGAAATGTCTATCAGACGAAACGCTCGCAATTCCATTGGAGGAAATCCAGGTTGACGAACAGCTGCACTTCGTTGAGGAACCGATAGGATCATGGACCGGGAAATCAAGAAGTTGAAACTTAGTAAGATACCCATTGTGAAATCCGATGGAACTCACGGCGAGGACCTGAATACACCTGGGAACGAGAGGATCAGATGAGAAAGAAATACCCTCACTTATTCTCCGACCAAACTAACACCGACAACACAAACTGAATTTCGGGACGAAATTCCTATTAACTGGGGGATGATGTGACACCTCGCAAATTCCAGGTCAGCACTTATATTACTTTGCTAATAATGTGTATTAATATTTCATACGTGGCACTAGAATAATTGTATTTAGTGTGACACGTGGCATAACAGTTTGAACACACCGATAATTTGAGGAATTATCGCACAACAATCGCACGTGTCTTGAATGACGAACGTTGGTGAACGGATCAAACCACAGCACAATAACACTGCACTTAGGTTCGGGTGAACCTGATTTAGTTAGAACAACGCTTACATGTCAAGAAACGATGATCGTATTCGAGAAATACGAGAAATTCGCTTCAAAACAATGAAATTGGGCCTATTGGGCTCAGCCGAAACCCATCGCGGTACGCGATGGGCATCCAATTGGTCCTTCGCGGTACGCGAAGCCTGGGCGGGAGGATTTGAATTCTCCGAAAAGCGTCGCAGTACGCGACGACCGATCATCTTCCACCTCCGCGGTACGCGACGTATTTCGGGAACAAAACGATTATTTTAATCACCGCGGTACGCGGAGAAGCTTTTTGGGCGGTGCCGCGGTACGCGACAGGCCTAATTTCGCAGAAATCTTTATAAAACCAATGTTAATCATTCTGTCGCCCCTACTCCGATTTCTCTCGACTGAAAACTCCCACTCCGACCATTTTCACTCTGTTACACCATCATAGTACCTCTGGAAGCAATTGATAAGGTCTTAGAAGCTCGAAATCAAAGATTGGAAGCTTGGGGGAGGAGCTTGGAGCTAGTCATCGACACCACCAACACTTGTGACGACCCAGGAGCTGTTCTCAGAGGATTTCAAGCTGCTACACACCTGTTCCAGTCCCATCTCGACCCTCTTGAGCTCTCCTAAGGTAGTCCTAGCACTATTTCGGATTTTTAGCACACCTACACACACATGCAAGCCATAATGGCCACATGCATCACCACCACACACTTTGACCACGAAATTTTGATGGTTTAGACCTGTTATTGAGTATGTTTGCTACTGATTTGATAGTTTCACAACGATCTATGATGATGTTGATATGACTAGATGATTATTTGTCGATTTTGCTATGAAATGGGTACTTTAGACCACATGCATGCACGATCCATGATGTTTCACATGATTCTTGATATTGAAATGTGATTATTAGTGATATTGAATAGGATTTAAGAGATTGGAAGTGTTGATTATGGTCAAAAGTGTTGATTTGGGGCTTATTACTAAATTTGGAAACTTTATTCTTACAAGTATGTGAATAATGGTGTTAATGGTCACATACATGTGTTTAAATCCATGATTTATGCTTAGAAGGAAGTTTAGGAAGTTAACATGATGATTCTTAGAACATTTGGATGATTAGAATTGTTAAAAGCATGATTATTAGGAATGTTACTATAAATGGAAACTTTTTATCATAAGATTTCAAATGAGCGATATGTATGATAATGTCTCGAGTCTAAGATGCTTATTTAGAGATTTCATGATGACATTGAAAGGATTATGTTGTTGGAAGACTTGATTTCGGTTATTTCTATAAGTTACTAAAGATAGTAACTTTATTTTGCTAAGTCCATGATTTGTCGCATGTTAATCGTATCAATCATGATTAAAAGGCTATTTAGGACTAAAATAATGATGTTAGATGATGTTGGTTGTTAAATTTGGTGAAATATGCTTGTTTGTGCACACTTTCTAAATATAGAAACTTTTACGTGCAAACTATGTTAAACCGGCTATGTGTAACGATGTGCTATTTGATAACATGCTCATTTAGGATAAATATGCGTGCTAGAGTAATCGGAATGTGATTTAATGCATGACTTGCCAAATATGGAAACTTTCCTCATAGGAATGATTTTGGTATCCGTACACCTCACACGACACTAAACCGCACGTTACACGATCACCTGATCCAAACCGTCACCAACGGGTCGTTAGGTCAAACACGATCGACACGATCAAACACGGTCAACTCGACCCACATAACCGCTTAGTGTTGTAGAATACTAACACGGTCCGGTGAGACCCGCATATGTGAACACGAACTCATAGTACCTATGTGATATAGGTGACTACTAGCCGGCGAGCTACACTATTCTTTTGAGCAAACGCATTATTTAACTCAGGTGAGTTTACGGCCCCACTTTTACATATAACTGTTTTACTTAACTTTGGGGTGAGAATATTATGCAACTGTTTTAGATATATGACTGGTATGTTGTGAAAACCATTTTCGAGTGTAACTTTATCGCTTAAAGTCCTCACTTATCCTTACCGTTAGTTGTGTATCAAACGAGTCGTAATTACGTAGTACTACTGGGTTTGACTAACCCCACTCGGCACCAATGTTGACTGGAGGTCATAACGAGTGTAATTTCGATGGGAATGCGGGTTCAGCGATGACCTGCGGAGGCAACGGGAACAGTCTAGTTTCGGTAAGATGACATGACACACTCCACGGATCGTAGATCCAACAACTAAACTTAACATGCCCAGTATATATCTGTTTACTATTTATGTCTGTCTAAACCTGTGAATTCACCAACTTTTTAGTTGACACTTTTTCGCATGTATTCTCAGGTAACTAGTGGACTGCACGCTAGGATGCGCACAAGGATGCACTAAGGAGTCTGACGCGCATATAGACTCTTGTCCTAGGCTTTTGTTTGCATTAATTGATTTTGAAACAATTTAAACTTTGTAGTGTCTGTTAAACAGTTTACTTTCCGCTGCAACTTATTTACTTTTGATGTTAAACATTTTTCCGCTGCGTATTATTGAAACTCGCATTATTTTACAAATATGTGTGATTGTGCAACTCATATAGAGTCGTTCTATATGACCATGAGCTGTGATCCTGGCCACGTCACACCCACGTGGACTGGCTCCACGAGTGGGAATTTGGGGGTGTGACAGAACTGGGCATTGTCGCGTAGCGCGATAATCATGCAAGATGGGTCTCGCGTAGCGTGAGGGATTTCGGGGTTTAAATTTCCCCCGCCCACCTGTCGCGTACCGCGACAGGGTCCTTATGGGACTCCGCGTAGCGCGACAGATCCCCTGAAGAGCCCAATAGGCCCATTTCAGTGGGTTTGATCCGTTCGTCGTCGTTTTCACGTCTACGAACTTTCGTTTGGCCTCGTTGGAACTTCCAAGTTCAATGTGTGAGTGTTTCGTGAGGTTTCGAGTGTTGTGTTACACAATGTGCTAGACGTTCATCAACGTTCGTGTGTTTTGACACGTGTGTGCTGTTTGTCGATAATTCCTCGTATTATCTTGCTGTGTGTCGATGTTCATACTGTCGTGCCACGTGTCACACTAAATTTAACTAATTCTAGTGCCACGTGTACATAAAGTATTTAAATAAATAATGAGCTGACCTGGAAATTGTGGGGTGTCACATCCTCCCCTTGTTAGAAAGAATTTCGTCCCGAAATTCAACTTATGTTGTCAGTGTTTGTCTGTTCAGCGAACAGGTGTGGGTACTTCTGTTTCATCTGGTCTTCACGTTCCCATGTGAATTCCGGTCCTCGTCGCGAATTCCATCGCACTTTCACTATCGGTATTTTGCTAAGCTTGAGTTTCTTGGTTTCCCGGTCCATAATCTCCACCGGTTCCTCAACGAAGTTCAATTGTTCGTCGATTTGAATTTCCTCAAGAGGAATAACAAGTGTCTCATCAGACATACACTTTTTGAGATTCGAGATGTGAAACACGTTGTGCACGCTGCTCAGCTCGTCTGGCAGGTTTAGTTCGTAGGCCACAGGGCCTATTCGTTTAGTAATCTCGAAAGGTCCAATGTAACGAGGGTTCAACTTGCCTCGTTTGCGAAACCGTATGACCCCCTTCCAAGGCGAGACCTTGAGTAACACTCGGTCTCCCACCTGGAATTCTAACGGTTTGCGTCGTTTGTCGGCGTAGCTTTTCTGTCTGTCTCGAGCTGCTGCCATCCATTTGCGTATTTGCACGATTTTCTTCGTGGTTTCGTGCATAAGCTCTGGGCCGGTCAGTTGGCTGTCCCCAACTTCCGCCCAGCAGATTGGTGATCGACACTTACGCCCGTAAAGTGCCTCGAATGGTGCAGCTTGGATGCTAGTGTGGTAGCTGTTGTTGTACGAAAACTCAACTAACGGTAGATGAGTCTGCCTGCTACAGCCAAAATCAATAACACATGCCCGAAGCATGTCCTCCAGTGTCTGTATAGTGCTTTCGCTCTGCCCATCTGTCTGCGGGTGGTAAGCGGTACTCATATCCAATCTCGCACCCAAAGCCTTATGCAAAGACTTCCAGAAATGCTACGTGAATCGACTATCGCGGTCAGATATGATCGAGATTGGCACTCTATGTCGAGTGACCACTTCCATCAAATAAATGCGAGTGAGTTTGTCCAGTTTTTCGGTTTCCTTGATGGGTAGAAAATGTGCAGACTTTGTTAGTCGGTCTAAGATAACCCAGATGGTATCGCAACCACTTGCCGTCTTTGGCAGTTTGGTGATGAAGTCCATGGAGATCTGCTCCCATTTCCACATTGGTAATTCTGGTTGTTGCAGTAACCCTGATGGCTTCTGGTACTCAACTTTGACTTTGGAGCATGTTAGGCACTTACTTACGTAAGTTGCTATCTCAGCTTTCATGTTCGGCCACCAGTAGGTTGTCTTCAGATCGTGATACATCTTGTCAGAACCAGGGTGTACCGAATACCGGCTTTTGTGAGCTTAATCCGTCACTGCGTCTCTTAATCCCCCGTAGCGTGGAATCCAAATTCGATCCATTAGATAGTTAGCTCCGTCGTCTTTTGCTTTCATTTGTTTATCCATGCCACGCATGGCTTCAAGAGTGAGATTCTCCGTTTTCAGAGCTTCCTGTTGTGCGATCCGGATCTGATTTGGTAGTTCAGAATGAATCGTGAGTTGTAAAGCACACACTCGTCTTGTTGTTTCCTTTCGGCTTAATGCGTCAGCCACTACGTTCGCTTTACCGGGATGGTACTTGATGGCGCAATCATAATCGCCGATGAGTTCGACCCATCTTCGTTGTCTCATATTCAGCTCTTTCGGGTCGAAGATGTGTTGCAGGCTTTTATGATCGGTGAAGATAGTGCATTTCGTGCCATACAAGTAGTGTCGCCAGATCTTCAAGGCGAATACCACAGCTCCCAACTCAAGGTCATGAGTCGTGTAGTTCTTCTCATGCACCTTCAGTTGTCGTGAAGCGTATGCTATCACCTTTTCGCGTTGAATCAACACGCAACCGAGTCCTTGTTTCGAGGCGTCACAATACACCACGAAATCTTCGCATCCGTCTGGCAGGGATAGGATAGGCGCAATACATAGTTTCTGCTTCAACAAGTTGAAAGCAGTTTCCTGCTTGTCGCCCCAGTCAAACTTCTTGTCCTTATGAGTCAGGGATGTCAGCGATTGAGCAATCTTTGAGAATCCTTCAATAAATCTTCGGTAGTACCCGGCTAGTCCTAGGAATTGTCGCACCTCAGTTGGAGTCTTGGGTGCTTCTCAGTTCTTAATGGCCTCGATCTTAGCTGGGTCTACGTGTATCCCTTGCTCGTTAACCACATGTCCAAGAAATTGGACTTCGCGAATCCAAAAGTCGCACTTTGAGAACTTCGTGTACAACTGCTCTTTCTTCAACAATTCCAAGACCAGCCTCAGGTGTTCAGCATGTTCTTCCTGATTCTTTGAATAAATCAGGATATCATCAATGAATACTATAACGAATTTATCGAGATAAGGTTTGCACACTCTATTCATGAGATCCATGAATACTGCGGGTGCATTGGTTAGTCCAAAAGCCATAACCAGAAATTCGTAGTGTCCATATCAGGTTCTGAAGGCTGTCTTAGGAATATCGTTTTCTTGTATCCTTAGTTGATGGTAACCTGATCTTAAATCGATCTTCGAATAGTAGCTTGACCCTTGCAACTGATCAAACAGATCGTCTATTCGTGGCAGGGGGTATCAATTCTTGATCGTCACCTTGTTCAGTTCTCTATAGTCGATGCACATACGGAATGATCCGTCTTTCTTCTTTACAAACAGGACCGGTGCTCCCCATGGTGAGAAGCTCGGTCTGATAAATCCTTTGTCTAACAGTTCCTGCAACTGGTTAGACAGCGCTTGCATCTCCGTCGGTGCTAATCGGTATGGAGCTTTGGCAATCGGTGCTGCTCCTGGTGTGAGGTCTATCTGAAACTCGACTTGTCGTGGCGGTGGTAGTCCAGGTAGATTCTCGGGAAACACTTCGGGAAAATCGCGGACTACGGCGATGTCCTCAATCTTCCTTTCCTTTTTCGGTTGTTCGGTGATGAGAGCTAGTATTGCTGTGTATCCCTTCTGAATGTACTTGTTCGCCTTCATACAAGACATGATGTTCAGAGGTATTCCCCGTCGTTCCCCCTGTATCGAGATCTGTTCTCCGTTCTGTAACGTTACTCGTACGATCTTCTCGTTGCATACGATCTCAGCTTGGTTTGCGGATAACTAGTCCATACCCACGACCACATCGAAGCTTCCGAGAGTTACCGGCATCAAATCGATTTTGAGTTCGTGATCCGCCAACACCATGACGCATCCTCGAAATATGTGTTGTGTCTCAATCATCTTGCCGCCGGCTAACTCTACGGTATACTTATAGTCTAGTGGTGTTGGGGTAATATCTAGTAATTTACTAAACTCACTAGATATAAAGCTTCTATCGGCACCGGTATCAAATAATATACTAGCATAGACATTATTTAAAAGGAACGTACCGGTTACGATGTTAGGGTCGCCCTTGGCTTCCCCTGATCCAATCACAAAAGCTCGACCCTTGGCCGCTCCACCTCCGGCCTTCTTCAGCTGAGGGCAATCCCTCCTCATGTGTCCTGGCTTTCCACATTCATAACACCCCTTGAGAGTGTTTTGATTATTGTTGTTGTTGTTCTGGTTGTAATTGGGGTTGTGGTTGTTGTTGCTGGGGAATTTGGACCTGCAGTCTTTGGCCATGTGGCCATGTCTTCCACACCGTAAGCAACGGTATCGCTCGCATTGACCAGAGTGATGGTAAGAACATTTGTAGCACAGAGGGTATTTTCCTTGGTACACACCCTTTCCCTTGTCATCAGGTTGGGTGGCAGTGAATGCTCTGGCAGGTGCAGATCGTTGCTGTTGTTGAGGTTGATGAGATTGGTGGTGGCTGGGTTCCCACTTCCTTTTCTGGCTTTCTTGAGGCTTCACTTGCTCGCCTCGTTTAGGTAGTTTGCCCTGAGCCACGGCTTGGTCGGTTAGTTTATGAGCCAGTTTGATCAGCGGTTGGATAGTGGTGAGGTCAGACGCAGTCACCATACTCTGAATCTGCTCGGGCAGCCCACTGATGAACTGCTCGATTTTCTTGTATTCCGGCGTTACCATTGCCAGGCATAGCTTGCACAGCTCATGAAATCGAGTGCAGTATTGTTCGATCTCAGAGCCCACCATTTTCAGAACCCAAAATTCGGGTTCCAGTTTCCGAATCTCGTCACGAGGACAGTACTCCTCTTGCAGCAGTCGGGTGAAGTCAGTCCAGCTCATGGAATTAGCAACATCTAATCCCAATGTTTGAACATGGGTATTCCACCATTTGAGGGCCGGTCCCTCCAGTGTACCGGTTGCATACTTAACCCGGTTTTCTTCAGCACATTCGCACATGGCGAATACAGACTCCACTTTCTCCACCCAGCGGAGCATTCTGACTGCTCCTTCGGTGCCCTTGAATTTGTGCGGGTGGCAGTTCAGGAAGGACTTAAAGGAACATCCCTTCCCATTGTTGCCGTTTGACCCTGTTTGTCAGAAACCAGTGTCGTGTGTTAGTATCGTGTTAGCTACACTATGTTAGTCACGTTAGGCAAGTGTTAGTACCGTTGTGGTTTCCACTAGTTTCGCTATGTTGGCGACTTGCTTCATAGTCGGCAATCGCCTTGTTGACCCGTCGGTCAACCATCATTTTGATAACAGCGGCGTCTAGTGTCCGCCTAGCAGGACGCGCGTACGGTCCTCTTCCCGCCATGTATCTTTCTATACATAAGGGATAGAGTATTGTTAGCACATGTTAGAGGGTTAGCCAATGTCATGTCAGATGTCATATCAAATGTTATGTTAGATGTCATGTCAGCAATCAACCATAGTCAGATCATGCAATAAATAAATCAAAATACCATTCTCATTAATATAAGTTTTGAAGTACAACGATTTTTCAAAAGATAATAGTAACATAAGTTTGTACGAGCACATCCCGCTCGTTTAGGCAATATAAAGGAAAACACAACATAAATTAAACAGTACAACTAGTCCGTATCTATGGTGACATGTGATATGTCACTATCAGAATCTCCATCAGCATCATCCTCCTCTGGATCCTCGTTTGGGATCCTCGTCAAAATCTCCTTCGTCTAGATCCTCGGCCTCGAACTGCGGTGCGTCCTCGGGTGGTGGTTCAACTATGAACTGCTCGGCCCACGCCTTAAGCATGGCGTCGCTAGCTTGGACCATCTCCTGAGTTTCCTCGTTGGCGACCCGATTCTCCATGATACGTCCGTCATGCTCCTGCAGGATATCCACCATTTGTCCGTGCTGACTCATCAGCTGGGACACCTGGAGACGTAAGGTCTCCACCTGCGCTTCTAGCCTGTCATTATGCCTTTCAAGGCGGTCGTTCTTCTCTCGAAGAACGCGGACCTAGTCCGATAGCTCCCCGTTCTTCCAGATCTCCCGTCGTGTGCAAGCCACATGAGCTGCGAAGGCCTGCTCCAGTGGCACCCCAAGCGGCGGTAGTCGATGTCCTGGCGATGTATCGCGGGGATAACGGTATGGAGGTACCCTCTCCCCGAAAATCCAGTCCTGTATCATCGTGGGAAGCCATCCCCAATGCCGAGCTCGGGCTATGTGTCGAGCTCGCCTGTCCATCTCTGTGTCGACCTGTGCTACGATATCGTCGACTCGTCGTCGACTCTTCGTAGTCAAGTCGTCTGTCGCCGGGCGCCTGCCCGGGTTCCTGCTGGTGTCTTCGTTGTTGGCCATTCCTGTAAGTCTCAAGTTAGTAATCAATAGTTTAACATAAATAAATATATCATCAATGTGCAAGTTCTATGTGTAGTGTCTATAGTTGTGCAATGGCTATAGTCTAAGTTTACTACATGCAAACCTAGTTCTCTATAACCAAGGCTCTGATACCAGTCTGTCACACCCCCAAATTCCCACAAGTGGTGTCAGTCCACGTGGGTGTGACGTGGCCAGAATCATAGCTCAAGGTCATATAGAACACCTCTATATGCGTTTACAAATCCCATGTTTGACACATACACATAACAAAATAGTTTGCAGCAAAAATAATATTGTAAGGCAGCGGAATTAAAATAAGTTAAATACAAGCAGTGGAAAATACTTGTTTGAACATGGAAAGTAAATTGTTAGTCAACACGACGTTTAGTACATAAACTAAATGAAATTGTTTTTCAAAAGACAGATATCATGAATGCGGGATCCTATGCTCATAATCCCTAATGTGCATTCCTGCTCCATAGACTGCTAGTTACCTGAGAATACAAGTTAGAAAAAGTGTCAACACAATGGTTGGTGAGTTCACAGGTTTTGATATACATAAATATAGTAAGAAAGTGTGTCATGCTGTTTATCAAATGTTAGTACCGAGCCCTAGGCTCCAAGTGTCAGTGCGTCACTACCGAACTACACCTGTTTGTACTTGCCTCCACTGTGTCTCGTACACACAGTAAATTAGGTCAGAGTTTGCACGGGTTATGACACCCAGTCAACATTGTGCCCCGTGGGGTTGGTCATACCCTAATGGATCCATCCAAATCTACCACGTTGTTCGTACATTAACAGTAAGACTTTGTGAGGACTTGTTACGAGTTCAACACTTAATGTTTGTCCAATAAACCAGCATACACCAAAAATGTTTGTATAGTAATAAATGTTTGACTCGATTGCAACTAGTAAACTCCCCTATTTAGTGAAAAGAGTAAAGAGGGGCCGTAAACTCACCTTAGTGAACTGGGTGTAAGTCAAGCGTAAGCTCTTACGTCGAAATGCGTGTCGGTCACCGGCAACCTATATCGTACACCGTTTCGTGAGTTTGTGTAGGTGACCGTGCTAGTGTTCGTGTTAGTGCTCGTGTTTGTGTCCAACAACCCTCGGTTGTTCATGTTCGTCCGTGTCGGTCCACAATGACCGTGTTTGCTCGTGTTGGTCCACATTGACCGTGTTTGACTGTGTTGGTCCACAAGGACCGTGTTTGACCGAAGTTGACCGTGTCAAGTCAACGACCCGTTGGTGAACCGTGTGACTGTTGTGAATCGTGTAGCAAATGTGTAAGTGCTCGTAGTGTGCAAAACGCGCAAGTCGCGTCTAAGGACAACTTACTATTGATAGTAAGTTTCCATTTATGGAAAGTTGACAAAGCATAACGGTTTTAGAGTTCTAGCATGCTCATTTGTCCTACGTGATCATGTTAACACATAGCACATTATCATACGAATTCATGTAAGTCGTTTATAACATGTTAGTACACAAAAGTTTCCTAAAATGGAAAGTTTCCATTTATAGCATACGTGATATCGGAAACCATTTAACTTAGCATCTAATCATCATATTATAACATATTAAGTCATTTAGCATGCTCAAATCATACAACATATTCATAGGTTGGTTTTTGTAAAAATAAAGTTACTAAATATAGTAACTTTGAGGTTTTGCATAGAAATAACCATTTTAACATTTCTAAACCATTTTCTCATCATCAATCATCATAATAACCAATCTAGCATCATTCAAACATGTCAACATAACCAAATTCATCATTTATCAACATTTCATTAATAAAAGTTACTAAATATAGTAACTATGTCAAAATGACCCTAAACATTATCAAAATCACATTTTAAATACACAAATCATCATATTATCGTCCTAATAGCAATTCCATCTACATGCATGTCCACTATATCATTCATAACACCATTTTGTCACTATAAAGTTTCTATTAATAGAAAGGTTACTAAAAATCAACCTTTTAACCATTTTAACCAAACCTCACCGTGAGTAATCTTTCTAATATCATCAATAAACATATCAACATACCCAAGATCATTCCTACCATCGGGGATCATACATGCATGGCAATATAATGTCACAAAACATCATTTTAAGCAAAAAGACCTATACCCATCATCTTAGATCATCATAGAACATCATCTAATCATCTTAGATCATCAAGAAACATAGTAAAATCAACAAACCCAGAAGCAAATCTCGTGTGGGTGCATCAAGGGTGCTTGCATGTGGGTTTTAACACTTGCATGTGTGTTTGTGAGTGTTTGAAAGCTACAAGTGTATTGTGACTACCTTTCAAAGCTTCAAGAATGTGGGAATGGTGTGTGAGAAGCTCCTAGACTTCCTGGAATTTCGAGTGTAGCAGCTCCAAGAGAGTGGTGATGATCTTGGTGAGTTCCTTCCTTGATTCAAGTCTTCAATCCTTCACTCCCAAGCTTCTCTTGATGCAAAAATGGCTTCCAATGGTGATTCTTGAGTGTAGCAGAGGTTCTGGAAGGGATAATGTCGAGATATGATGGCTAGATATCGGAGAGAGTGTGTAGGGTGGCCAAGAAATGATTGTTCTTGGTTTTATAAAGATTTCTGCGAACTGGGCATTGTCGCGTAGCGCGACAATCATGCAAGATGGGTCTCGCGTAGCGCGAGAGATTTCGGGGTTTAAATTTCCCCCGCCCACCTGTCGCGTACCGCGACAGGGTCCTTATGGGCCTTCGCGTAGCGCGACAGATCCCATGAAGAGCCCAATAGGCGCATTTCAGTGGGTTTGATCCGTTCGTCGCCGTTTTCACGTCTACGAACTATCGTTTGGCCTCGTTTGAACTTCCTAGTTCAATGTGTGAGTGTTTCGTGAGGTTTTGAGTGTTGTGTTACACAATGTGCTAGACGTTCACCAACGTTCGTGTGTTTTGACACGTGTGTGCTGTTTGTCGATAATTCCTCGTATTATCTTGCTGTGTGTCGGTGTTCGTACTGTCATGCCACGTGTCACACTAAATTTAACTAATTATAGTGCCACGTGTACATAAAGTTTTTAAATAAACATTTAAATAAATAATGAGCTGACCTGAAAATTACGGGGTGTCACAGATAGTATGCGAGAAATGATGAACGTGGGCGAAAACCGTGCGCGAAACGGAGTTACGGATTGCCCGGAATCGCGAAGTGAAGATTAAATCAAAAATTGGACAAAACTCCCTGGGGAGTACGCCCCGGGCCACACGCTGAGTTGGGGCGGTGCGCCTGGAGGCCTATGTCGGCAAAAATGGTTTAAACGATCAGATTTGCTTGGAAAATATGTCTTGCTCCAGACGGAAATCTTTCATCTTTAACCTTAAAATTACCATCTTGAAGCCATTAGAAGTCATAGATCTCACCAAGGATCGTGTTTTCAAGTCCCGATCTTTGTTTTAACCGCAGAAATCCGTCAGATCAGGTAACGGTTCGTTTTAACCTTCTAGTTTCATTTTGATTGACTAGATCTTGTTTTTGAACGTAATGAGATAGTTAGGGTTGTTGATTATTGCCTAGATGATGGCTAGGATTGATTATAAATGAAGAATACGATGTTTTAACGGTTAAATCCTTGTTTTGATCTGTTGTAATGCCCGATTTGCATGGAATCATAACTATGATTATAATGGTTTAACCCAATTGATTGTGACAATGTAGGTGATTAGTTTGATTAATCTTTAACATGCAACGTGAAACCTAAGTGTTTCAAACTAATCACAATCATTAACATACTCATTGGAACGATTATCTGATGTTTATGATAACAATCAGATTAGTATGTTAAATATGGTTATTAAACCTATTCTAATGCTACATTATGATATTTCATGATATTTGGGTAATCAATAACAAGGATTGATCATTCCTAAGCCATTAAAATTTTTATTATCCTAATCAACAACATTAACTATTTGATTAATCCGGGATTATTTTGATTAATCAAGTGCGTCATCAACCTTGTATTAGGAACCTGAATCAGTGTAGGTTCCTACATTATCATACATTGTATGATATAACATTAAATTAATTAATTATATAACTAATCTCAGTTTGATGACTGTTAAGACAATGTCTTTGACATTGCACGTTCAGAAAGATCTAATCAGTAAGTTCATACCTAAATAACTCATTAAACATAACTAAATGCAGAATCATCTCTTTGTTATCAGTTTCGAGATATTTTGCTACCTCTGTATTATTAGGTGAGTTTCGTAAAACCCCTTTTCTTTTTAATATTTTATAAACATCGGGGTAGCGCTGTGAAACTTTTCAGAACTATATGATATGTATCACTGTGATACGTGTGATTTAATGTGATTGTTGAGAACTTGTGGATTTCATGGGATTTTGCCTGTAGAACAGAACATTATTACAGAACTTAAGTCCTCATGTACGAACTGTATCTAGTGAACCCGTGTGGGGCCGAACAGAAAACATTGATAGTACTATCGGCTGACAACCCATTTGCCGGGAGCTTGCAACTCCCCTTAGTGTAAATGTTTGTTATCTGTTTCCAGAACTTCTTAATGTAGTGATAGACATTAAGACAATGAGGCATTAAGATGTTACCAACGGGTAGTATCTTATAGGACAAGAACGTCCGAAAGGAACTAGATACGGGTCCCATGGTTATCTTGAACAGAACATTTTGAGAACTTGTATTGCATATCATATTGTTGAACTTGAACTGTATGATCTCACCAGCTTTGTGCTGACGTTTCAAACTTAAACCTTTTTGCAGGGAGACAGTGACCACCGTGTGAGGCAGCATTTTAAAAATTTGTATTTAAATAATGTAATAAACTTAGTTTATATAATGTAATGTTGATTGTGATTACGACATCGTTGTTATGTAATTACTTTAAGTTAATATGTGTGCTATGATATTGGTTCAAGTAAGTCTCCCCTCATCTCAGAGACATCACCACTATGCTTCCGCAACCATTTCAGAGTGACGAATGACATCATCTTAGGTTACGAGAGGTGGGGGTGTGACAGGGTGGTATCAGAGCCTCAGGTTATAGAAAATTAGGTTGACTTAGAGACCTAGAATATAACCATAGGCTCGAACAGTGACACAAAGAGCACCGAACATAACTAATGAACAAAACTTGTTTTGAATTAAGCCAGGATAATCAGGTGGTACAAATTCCAGTTATGAGTGGCCAGCATAACTGAAATTTGCAACACGTGTGCATTCTAGTGAATTTCAATGCAAGCTGAACAATAATAACTGTAAGGACGAGTAGCTGTTTTGAGATAGGAAGAGACATCATATCAAGTTTATGTTGAATATTATTATTCAATATTTAATTACATGATATTGATCAGAGATTTTCATACGTGATAATTGATGATACGCCTAGCTCTAGGTTGAGCTCGGATTCTGATTCATCGGAAGCATCGTCGGCTACTTTCCAGTCTATACCACAGGTACCAGCTACGTTATCATTACATGCACTATTTGTTTCACCCAAACATTATCAAGCACCGAGTGTGGGAGTTTCTTTAGGGAGAAGGCAAATTTCATCACCTCAGAGGATTCTAGTATATGATGGACTTCGACGCATGCGGGGTTAAGCCCGCAAGACTACGGGTCTTCCTTCACAATGACAGCTGGCACCTAGGGATGTGCCTAACATTATCCCTGATATCGGAGAATCCTCCCACTAGGTGAAGCTACGGGCACAGCTTCAGCAGGCTACCCAGGATCTATAGGGTACGCGACATGAGCTATAACAGTCCCGTACTACTCTAGAAAACAACTGTACTACCGTATTAGAGATATTTACGTCTCACCTGACTCTAAGGAACCAGGTGAATGATCTAGATATGGTATCATCTCTGAATACCTTGTGTGGTATCTCTTCTAATATTTGTATGAGAACATTTCTGTTCAAGAACATATTGGTGTCTAGACTGGTAACATATCAAAATCCTGTGTGGTAACATATCAAAATCCTGTGTGGTAACATATCAAAATCCTGTGTGGTGACATATCAAAATCCTGTGTGGTAACATATCAAAATCCTGTGTGGTAACATATCAAAATCATGTGTGGTAACATATCAAAATCTTGTGTGGTGACATATCAAAATCCTGTGTGGTAACATATCAAAATCCTGTGTGGTAACATATCAAAATCCTGTTTGGTAACATATCAAAATCCTGTGTGGTAACATATCAAAATCCTGTGTTGTAACATATCAAAATCCTGTGTGGTAACATATCAAAATCCTGTGTGGTAACATTTCAAAGTCCTGTGTGGCAACGTTTCAAAGTCCTAAATGATCATATATCAAAAACATGTAAATAATAACATATCAGTACTGATGTCACAATGCCGTGAGCTGTGTAATATTTTGACATGTTTTTGAATTAACAGGACTGAGTATAACTACGAACATTTGTGTGATTTCTGTGTACTGAGAACATGTCTGAACTATATCAATGTAGTTATACTATATTTTCTTATAATCACATTTTAACATAAATTTTCAGTGTAACTGAATATGGTTGAAATTATGTGATTCAAAGGGTTATATTTTTAATGTTCTTGAACTGATCTAAGTTTATCGGCATGTGAGCAGAACAATGGCTCCAAAACGTGGTCGACTAGCTAAGAAAGCTACCAAGAACGTTACTAACCCTGAACAGAATCAAGTCCCACTTGTGAATGTAGAACGTAATCCGGATCCACGTGTTAATCCGGAAGTAAATGTGGTTCCACTTGAAAATCTAGAAACAAATACTGTTCCACCTGTGAACCATAAAGTTAACACTGTTCCACCTCCTGGTGCAAGTGGATCTGAATCAAACGAAGCAATGATAGCACGAATCGTAAGAGAACAACTATCAGCTTATGGTGTTTTGACACAACACCAACCATATATTACCGCGGGTTTTGGTGGGGACCACGATCACACCGAACATAATGCTACTGGTGGCCACGTAGAAACTCATCATACCACCGGTACAGCAACAACGAAAACCATTGTTCCTGATCCACCACAGCAAGGATGTACTTACCAGTACTTTGCTTCCTGCAACCCTCCTACTTTCATGGGTAAAGAAGGAGCAGCTGGACTTTTGAAATGGATCAAGGAAATGGAAACGAAACTTAAAATTAGCAAATGTCTGGCTGAGCATAAGGTATCTTATGCTACTTGTTCTCTTAAGAATTCAGCTTTGAAATGGTGGAATACCCAAGTGAGAATATGGGGTATGGCCACTGTTGATGAAATGGGCTGGAATAAGTTTAAAACTTTGATTATGTCAAGGTATTACCCAGCCACAAAAATCAAGAAACTGCAAGAAGAATTCTCGAATCTTTCTATGGAAGGTGCAAATTGTCAGAAATATACAAACCGATTTCATGAACTTTCATGTCTATGTATATACATGTTTTCTACTAATTTAGTCTTGGTAGAAAAATATATTCAAGGTTTGGTTCCTCAAATCCGAGAAATGGTAGCTGCTGCAAAAATTACAACTTTAGAATATTCCATTATCTTAGCCAATAGGTATACTGATGAGGCAATAAGAAATGGTTCCCAAATAATGATGGATGAAGAAAGTTCTAGCCGTACTTCGATCGAGGCACCTAGTAACACAAGAGGAACAAAAAGGAAGTGGTTTCAGAAAAACAAAACCAAAGCTCCAGATGAGATTAGCCAGAGCAAATCAACCATGAAAAACTATGGTGCGGCTGTTCCTGTGAGGAAAGTTTACACTGGGCAGGCACCCAAATGCAACAAGTGTCCTTTTCATCACACAGGACCATGTCCTGTTTGTGCAAACTGTAATCGAACCGGACACTATACCAGATACTGTAACATGCCTGCCTGTCAACGGAATCAAGCACCACGACAAACCACTCAAAACAACAGGTCATGCTTCAAGTGTGGAAGTCTTGACCACTTCATGAGAAACTGTACAAACAATAACAACACCAATCCGGGAAATGAAGCTAGGGGGAGAGCTTTTCAGATTGGTGCAACCGAGGCAAGGCATGATGCTAACATTGTTACCGGTACGTTTCTTCTTAATAATCTATACGCATCAGTTCTGTTTGATACAGGGGCAGATAAAAGTTTTATCTCTCCTGAATTTGCATAATTACTTTCATTGTCTACGGTAGATATAGAAACTCCTTATGTCATTGAACTTGCTAATGGAAAGTTAATCAAAACTAACAGTGTCATTCAAGGGTGTTCCTTGAATTTGAATGATCATCTTTTCAATATCAATTTACTTCCTATTGAGCTTGGGAGCTTTGATGTTGTGGTCGGTATGGACTGGCTTTCTGATAACCAAGCGGAAGTTGTTTGTCAAAACAAGGTGATCCGTATTCCATTACCTGATGGTAATACACTGATAGTTCATGAAGAACGAGCCGGTAGGAAACTTGGTATCATTTCTTGTATACAAATTAAGAAATTCTTACAGAAAGGTTGTCAGGCCTTTCTAGCACATGTGATCGAGAACTGTTCTTTACCAAAACGTATCGAAGATATTCCGGTAGTCAAGGATTTTCCTGAAGTCTTTCTTGAGGATATATCAGGATTACCCCCAGTAAGACAAGTCGAATTTCGTATTGACTTGATTCCAGGTGCAGCACCTGTAGCCAAAGCTCCTTATCGTTTAGCACCTTCAGAAATGCAAGAGCTATCAGGTCAATTACAGGAACTGTTAGACAAAGGTTTATTATACCTAGTTTCTCACCTTGGGGAGCACCAATTCTTTTTGTGAAAAAGAAACATGGTTCATTCAGGATGTGTATTGACTACAGGGAACTCAATAAACTAACAATCAAAAACCGTTATCCATTGCCACGAATAGATGATCTGTTTGATCAACTTCAAGGCGCTACCTATTTCTCAAAAATCGATTTAAGATATGGATATCATCAGTTACGAGTTCATGACGATGATATACCTAAAACTGCTTTCAGAACTCGATACGGACATTATGAATTTCTAGTAATGCCGTTTGGATTAACAAATGCACCTGCAGTTTTTATGGATCTGATGAATCGAGTATGTAGGCCTTATTTGGATAAATTTGTGATTGTATTTATTGATGACATTCTCATTTATTCTCGGAACCAACAAGAACATGCTCAACACTTGAAATTGATCTTAGAAATTTTGGCACATGAGAAGTTATATGCCAAATTCTCCAAGTGTGAGTTTTGCTTACGGGAAATTCGATTTCTCAGACACGTAGTAAATGAAAACGGTATTCAAGTGGATCCCAGTAAGATTGAAGCTGTGAAACAATAGGAAACAACACGAACCCCAACTGAAATACGTCAATTCTTAGGGCTGGCAGGTTATTATCGCCGATTCATCAAGAAATTTTCAAAGATAGCCTTGCCATTGACCACATTGACACAGAAAAATCAACCGTTTATATGGGATTCCCAACAGGAGAAGGCATTCCAACTGTTGAAACATAAACTTTGCAATGCACCGATCTTGGCATTACCGGAAGGTATCGATAACTTCACAGTGTATTGTGATGCTTCTCGTTAAGGTCTTGGGTGTGTTTTAATGCAAAACGACAAAGTAATTGCTTATGCCTCTCGAAAACTAAAGAAACATGAGAAAAACTATACTACTCATGATCTAGAACTTGGTGCAGTGGTGTGTGCACTTAAGATTTGGAGACATTATTTGTACGGAACCAAGTGTATTATATACACTGATCACAAAAGTCTTCAACATATTCTAGATCAGAAAATGTTGAACATGCGACAGAGGCGCTGGGTAGAACTTTTAAACGACTATGACTGTGAAATTCATTATCACCCAGGCAAAGCGAAAATCGTAGCCGATGCCTTAAGTCGCAAGGAACGAGTCAAACCTTTACGTGTGAAAGCGTTAGGAATGACTATTCTAACCAGTCTAATTCCCCAGATCAAAGAAGCTCAGCAGCAATCTTAACAAGCAACGAACTATCCTGCTGAGGAACTAAGATGATTAGACAAGAAACTTGAAGTCAAGACTGATGGAGTATTGTATTTCAAAAGCCGAATTTGGGTTCCTTTATTCGGTTACTCTAGAACAATCATCTTGGATAAGGCGCACAAATCCAGGTATTCAATACATCCAGGTGCTGATAAAATGTATAAAGATCTTAAAGATTTTTATTGGTGGCCTGGAATGAAGAAACACATAGCTGAATACATAGATCGATGTCTAACATGTCTCAAAGTTAAGGCTGAACATCAACGACCTTCTGGGTTATTGCAGCAACTTGAGATTCCCATGTGGAAATGGGATCAGATCTCTATGGATTTTATTACTAATTACCCTGAACATCATGTAATCATGACTCTATATGGGTTATTGTTGATCGCCTTGCAAAATCAGCGCATTTCTTACCCATCCGAGAAGATTATTCTATAGATCGACTCACTAAACTCTATGTTAATGAGATTGTATCTCGACATGGAGTACCAATCTCTATCATTTCTGATAGAGATAGTCGATTTATGTCACGATTTTGGCAAACTCTTCAGAATGCTCTGGGCACACAAATCAATATGAGCACAACTTATCATCCACAAACAGACGTGCAGACTGAATGAACGAATCAAACTCTTGAAGACATGCTCAGGATCTGTGTAATTGATTTTGGAGGTAGCTGGGATATTCCTCTTCCACTTGTTGAATTCTCATACAATAACAGCTACCATACCAGTATTCAATGCGCTCCATTCGAGGCACTTTATGGACGCAAGTGTAGATCACCTATCTGTTGGTCAGAGGTAGGTGAGAGTCAAATAATAGGCCCAAAATTCATTCGAGAGACAACTGATAAGATCACACTTATTCAAGAACGAATTAAAGCTGCTCGCGATCGTCAAAAGAGTTATGCTGATAATCGTCGTAGACCTTTAGAATTTCAAATAGGTGATCGAGTGATGTTGAAAGTTTCACCTTGGTAGGGCATTTTTAGATTTGGAAAAAGAGGTAAACTTTCATAAAGATTTGTAGGACCATTCAACATTCTTGAACGAATTGGATCGGTAGCCTACAAACTTGAATTACCTCTTGAACTCAGTAACATACACGATGTTTTTAATATCAAATCTGAAAAGGTGCCTAACTGATGAATCACTGATCGTACCTCTAGAAGAGATTCATATTGATGAAAAACTTCAGTTCAGTGAAAAACCAGTAGAGGTAATGGATCGAGAAATGAAAGTGCTGAAACGTAGTCGCATACCAATCGTTAAAGTACGATGGAACTCGCAACGTGGACCCGAGTATACGTGGGAAGGTGAAAATCGAATGAAAGCAAAGTACCCACATTTATTCTCAAAAACAATTGTCATCAAGCAAATCTTCACAAATTTCGGGACGAAATTTTTCAAACAGGAGGCCTATGTCGGCAAAAATGGTTTAAACGATCATATTTGCTTGGAAAATATCAAAACTTCAGTATTTTCGACCTGTTCTTGCTCCAAACGGAAATCTTTCATCTTTAACCATAAAATTACCATCTTGAAGCCATTAGAAGTCATAGATCTCCCCAAGGATCGTGTTTTCAAGTCCCGATCTTTGTTTTAACCGCAGAAATTCGTCAGATCCGGTAACGGTTCGTTTTAACCTTCTAGTTTGATTTTGATTGATTAGATCCTGTTTTTGAATGTAATGAGATAGTTAGGGTTGTTGATTATTGCCTAGATGATGGCTAGGATTGATTATAAATGAAGAACACGATGTTTTAACGGTTAAATCCTTGTTTTGATCCTTTGCAATGCCCGGTTTGCAGGGAATCATAACTATGATTAAAATGGTTTAACCCAATTGATTGTGACAATGTAGGTGATTAGTTTGATTAATCTTTGACATGCAACGTGAAATCTAAGTGTTTCAAACTAATCACAATCATTAACATACTCATTGGAACGATTATCTGATGTTTATGATAACAATCAGATTAGTATATTAAATATGGTTATTAAACCTATTCTAATGCTACATTGTGATATTTCATGATATTTGGGTAATCAATAACAAGGATTGATCATTCCTAAGCCATTAAAATATCTAGAAACTGTTTTATTATCCTAATCAACAACATTAACTATTTGATTAATCCGGGATTATTTTGATTAATCAAGTGCGTCATCAACCTTGTATTAGGAACCTGAATCAGTGTAGGTTCCTACATTATCATACATTTTATGATATAACATTAAATTAATTAATTATATAACTAATCTCAGTTTGATGACTGTTAAGACAATGCCTTTGACATTGTACGTTCAGAAAGATCTAATCAGTAAGTTCATACCTAAATAACTCATTAAACATAACTAAATGCAAAATCATCTCTTTGTTATCAGTTTCGAGATATTTTGCTACCTCTGTATTATTAGGTGAGTTTCGTAAAACCCTTTTCTTTTTAATCTTTTATAAACATCGGGGTAGCGCTGTGAAACTTTTCAGAACTATATGATATGTATCACTGTGATACGTGTGATTTAATGTGATTGTTGAGAACTTGTGGATTTCATGGGATTTTGCCTGTAGAACAGAACATTATCACAGAACTTAAGTCCTCATGTACGAACTGTATCTAGTGAACCCGTGTGGGGCCGAACAGAAAACATTGATAGTACTATCGGCTGACAACCCATTTGCCGGGAGCTTACAACTCCCCTTAGTGTAAATGTTTGTTATCTGTTGTCACACCCCCAATTTTCAACTAACGGAATCATACCGTTTGGGAACGTGACAAACCAGGATCTTAGATCATTAGACATAACAAAGACCTCTATATGAATTTCAAAACATACTTTGGTCTAAAACATCAAAGTTTTTAAAAGTTGCGGAAGCGTTTTAAAACAATAACCAAAGTAACAGTTGTAACATGTAAATTACAAAACAAAATTCCCAAATGTGTAACTTAAACAGTATAAATGTAAAACATGCATGTGACTCTATCTCCTAGTCCATGCCAGCTTTGCTGCGCACCTTAGCGTCCTGAGAAAACATGTAAATCAAGTCAACACAAAGGTTGGTGCATAACACAGGTTTTAAGTATTCACAATGTTCAAAACAACAGTTTGAATATCAAGTTTGCAGATAACATAATCACACATGCATAGTCATGATAGCTAGTCATATAAACTATTTACATAAGTGGTCGACACCGAAGCTGACGAATTGCCATGCTATAGCATGTTTTTGCCTTGCCACTATTGTCTAGCACAACAATAGTAAAATGTGTTTGGTCAGTCAAACACCTACGTAGATCCCATCTACCAGGTGAGGTTTGTCAAACCTAATAGATCTATTTCCAACTACCACGCTTTGCGCTATGGCAAACTAAACGGTTCGAGGTGTGTAAGGACTTTCAATTGCTATGTTGTCACATAATGTAAACAGCTAACTCATGCAAGTGATATGTATCTAAAAAGAGTTTGTTGCACATGTTTTCTCCCCCAAACAGTTTAAAATAAGAAAGGGGCCGTGTACGCACCTTTGATAGTTGCAGAATGATCAAACGCACTTAAACTCGTGTAGAAAGTTCTCCTACGAAGAACCTGTGATTTAACAATAACCTAGTGTTATTCGGATTATCGTTTTGTGCTTGAAATCACATACGTGTCAACACACGTATGCTAAAGTGTGAGAAATATGCATACGAAAGTACGCGTGTCTTTGAACTCGTTTAAATAAAATCTTATATGATTTTATTTAAATAACCGTAGTTATACGCGATTTCGTTTCCGTTCTAAAATATGAATTTTACTATTTCAAGTTGTTCGTATTCCCGTTACGGTTCCAACGCAACTCGAACGAGTCGAATCGGACTTGAAACGAATAAGATATGGTCAAAACACTAAAAAATGTTAAAATCCAAAAACTGTTGGGGGCCGGGCTCGAACCCGTGACCTCCAACCCAACATACACCCAATTTACCATGTGATCTATCTCACATTTCATTAACCAAGTCCTGTTTAAAATCCTTTATCCACAACTGATCGGATTCCCCTATTTCCTACTATAGCCGAAGCACAAGTCTCAAATTGACCACGAATTCGATCTCGATAGTCCATGAAACCATAGGGCTTTTGTTTCTGACATTCAACCGACTCTACATGTGGTTTTAGTTTGAAAATAAACCACTATAACTCGATTAATCGAATGTGTAAACATCCGAACATGAGTTTACCCATTTCCAAATCAAATCGATTAAATTCATGATCAACTGTTCTTGGATTCATAGGGTTTTCCTTTATCATAGTATTTCTAATCCTTCTGTGCTATCTAATTTGATTATCCAGTTCATCTAGTTCGAATTCCCCAACTTTGTTTTAGCCGAAGAACCCTAGATCCAAAATCATTCAATTCACTGATGTTTGATCAAAACAACTTAGGGTTATCCTTATTCGAGACCTTCTGAAACTACCTTCATCATTCAATTTGATTTTTAAACCTATTTTAATCGAAACCCCCAAAACAGTTTCAAAGATGAACCCTAGTTCTTGAATTCCTATAATTCGATGTTATCAGTCGAAATTGATTTAGGAAAAATCTTAGTCAGCTACTTCTGAAACTACCCATGTGATTTATTTCGATTATCACACTGATTAGACAAGGAACCCCCAAAATCGTTTTGTATAAGAACCCTAGTAATCGAATCTATACAATTCGTTTAGATTTTTCGAAATTAACATGTGGGTATTGATAATCGGCACCCTCTGAAACTACTAGTAGCAATTAATTTGATTTTAAAGCTTGTTTGATTAAAAACCCCCAAACCGTCTCTTACTATGAGCCCTAGAAATCGACATGCCATAATTCTCTGTTATTAGTCGAAATTGATTTAAGATGAACCTTAGTCGGCTCATTTAGATGTTGTAGGTGCCAATAATTACCTGGTTTAATCCCCGATTGATAGAATTCGACTTGTGTGATGAGTTTCGGCTACCTCCAACTCGAATTCTTCTGTTCACGTCTCCTTTGATCGAATTTCTGCTTGCAATGTCCTCTAACTATGCCGACTAACTCTTAGAAACGTGCCATTGTGAGTGTCTTACTTGAATTTAACGAATTTGATCATGAATAGCTACGGTTACGACTCTTGGATCCTTAATTGGTTTAAATTCGATCATTAACATTCTAGTAACGCATGATTGCTGTTACAGATCATTAATAGGTGATGATTGAAAGGTTTATTCAATCAATTTCAATATAATGACTGCAATTTCGAACTTAATTGATACTCCCACACGAATTTTGACTTCTAAAGTCAAAATTGAACCTTTAAATCAATTACAAACCTAAACTTAGCAATTTAAATGTATTGAGACTGATTTCAATAATTTCCAAACCCTTAGATTTGATTTTTAACAATAATATAACATTTCGGTTTACCAAATTGAACCCACAATCCCGAATTGTCACTAATCGGAATAATTGAACTAGTTTTGGGCTTGATTTATCCAATTGGGCCTCCTAAATACCATTGGGCCTACTTTGGTTCATTGGGCCTACCTTCTGTCCACTTGGGCCTCACAAAATATAATTGGGCCTATCTTGGGCCTTGAATTTGAAATTGGGCCTCCCTTAAGCCTCAGATTTGTGATTGGGCTTACCTTGGCTCTATTGGGCCTTCTTTGGCCTTACTGGGCCTGTGGTCTAACCATTTTTT
>SZYD01002295.1:0-50908 GCA_009363875.1 Mikania micrantha | reverse complement strand
GTTGTTACCTTCTGTCAATTTAGCTTTCGAAGAAGATTATAAATTTGGGGAATTGCGTCAACTTGCTTCATTGGCATTCCAGATGCTGCTGGCATCCGTTCGACTACATGGAAGGTGTTGTAATAAGAAATAAGATGCTGCCTGTTTGTTGTTCATGTTGAAATCTTGAAATCACATTATCATTTTCTTGATGCTTATTATTGATTTGATGTTCGTCCATAATTACAGTTGTTGTTGGATATCTTCCGATTGATAACGGATTTGGTCATCAGAATTGTCTAAGAAGAGGTCTCAGTACAAAATTTTAAAGAGGATCTTTTGATGAATCCAGTAAGTTTAAGTTCATTTGCACCTCATAGTGATTGTTATATGCCTTTGTGTGGTGAATTCATGTTTCTTTATTAATAATTACATATAATGTTGTTTGAAGTTATGCTATGCGTGAGAGGTGTTTTGGTGGTTATATGATCTTGTCATGTAATTGATTAATGCACTTCTTGACATGTCAAAGTTGGGATAACTTTTAAGTATTCTATGGGAGCGCGCTTAATACAAAACCAATTTTAAGTAGATAACTTTTAGAACAACATAAGAACTTGTACACTTTGCATGAAAGATAATCACATGTAGAAATGTGGCGGGACTGTAGGTAAGAGAAAGAGAGGTGGTTAAAAAATGCCTTATGTATTAGATTTAAAGCGATAGGTATCTGTATAAGTGTCTATGTGGTTATTGTAGTTTTCTACTTAAAGTTAACATCCCTCGAATTCTATTTGTATAGAAATTTGCATGTATTAGCATCAGTTCCTGGGTTCTAAATGTTTTTGTGGCTAGTCAGTCAGAAATCACAAGGAAGTTAGAAGATTCTGCATCTCCTAAAAATGGTGATCAGACAATTGAGGGCAAGGGCTTAATGGCAAGATCCAAAATACCTCACGGAGAGCATCCATTGAGCCTAGGGAAGACAAGCATTTGGAATCAATACTTTCAGGTACGATTTCACAGTGAAACAAATCAAGAATGATATTTAAAAATTTTCTTTAAAAACGAATATTATATACCTGTTTTTAGACCATATTAGTTTTGCATATACCCAATCTAGTTTTGGAAGAAAAAAAAGATAAAAATCTTGAAATTTCATATATGTGCATGTTTATAGTTTCTGGTACCTGTAGGACTCTGAGATCATTGAGCAGATAGATCGTGATGTGAAGCGAACTCACCCAGACATTCCATTTTTCTCAGGTGACTCAGCTTCTGCAAAAGCAAATCAGGTAAATGAAAAAAAAAATACAAAAATTACACATGTGATATGATGCAATCATGAGATATACTGGCCTGAGCTCCACATTTGTTACTTTTAGGAGTCGTTGAAAAATATACTGATTATATTTGCAAAGCTGAATCCGGGGATAAGATATGTGCAAGGGATGAATGAAATTTTGGCCCCTTTGTTCTATGTTTTCAAAAACGACCCAAACGAGGATTATGCTGTAAGTGTATAATATTGATTGTTGTTATTAATTATTTTAGTTCCTAATAAATTCATGAAAAACAACTAATGATTTGAACTTGTACAGGTTAATGCAGAAGCGGACACATTCTTTTGCTTTGTTGAGTTGTTAAGTGATTTTCGAGATAATTTCTGTCAGCAACTTGATAATAGTATTGTGGGCATCCGTTCAACAATTTCAAGGTTGTCACAACTATTAAAGCAACATGATGAAGAGTTATGGCGACATCTTGAGGTTACGACCAAAGTAAGATTTTTATATTTTCACGTCATTTTGATGCTAATCTTTTTGACCTCTAATCATCCAATGTTTGACTGAATATAATGACAGGTCAACCCACAGTTCTATGCATTTAGATGGATTACGCTCTTGTTGACTCAAGAATTCAACTTTACTGACATCCTTCACATATGGGATATGCTCTTAAGCAACCCTGTGGGTCCTCGAGTGAGTCAACAAACTCCTGATTCTCTACATTTATTATACAGGGTTGATCAAAGTTGTCAAATAGGGTCAGTTGGGAACTAGGCCAAAACAATTTTAAGTTCAAGTCATGATGGTTTGGTCAGATCGGGTTGAGTAGCTGACCCTTTTTGCCTTTTTTTGAGTTTCGCGAATCGCTATTATAACAAATCTAATTTGCAGGAGACACTGCTTCGGATTTGTTGTGCAATGCTGATTCTTGTGAGAAGACGTTTGCTCGCAGGTGATTTCACAGGAAATTTGAAGTTGCTACAAAGTTACCCAGTTACAAATGTTTCTCATTTACTCTATGTTGCCAACAAGCTAAATTCTCATTCAACTCGGTGATATTGTAGGGTTTTTTTTTTAAATAATTTTTGTATCTTTAGATTTTCTTTCTGTTATTACTAGTTTTTCAAAAATTTTTTTTTTTTTGTGTGTGTATGTGTGTGATTCACAGCATGTAAAATGTCCTTTGAAAAGGGTACCATGCAGAGAGTTTTTCTGTTTTAAATGTTGATATCAGAATATATGTTGTTATAGTTTACAATCAAAGATTTTGTTGCATATTTTGGTGGTGGTGTTTTTGTTTATGGACACATGATATCAGTAACTCGCAAAATATACAAATAAAGTTATAGGTTTATCATGTATTGGAAAAAGATGCACAGTCGTGATTAGGGCGGAAAACGACTGCAAGCTGAGCAATTAAACGAAAACAAATGTGAACATATTTTCATTAAGAAAATAAATGTGTTCGTTGTTAATATTTTAAATGTACATAAATAAAAGTGAAAGAAGCCAACTTACAATTTTGTTACAATTAAGTCTCTTAAACTTTTTTTCGTCTTAATTAAGTTATTCAAGTTATATTAATGTTCTAATCCAAGGGTTATGTTTAACTAAATAGTCTATTTATCCTAAAAAGCCGGAGAAGGATTATTTACCATTCGATATATGAGATCAAAGTTTAGAGGAAAGTTTCAAAATTTTAGAAGGAAAAGTTGTAGGAGGTAATTTAATCATGACAACTTTTCTCCTACCTTTTTAAACGTTCATAGCTTTACATACGATATTATTTGTTTTGAAAAAAATATTTTATAAAAACGAGCATTTTTTTATCTTTAAAATGAGTATAGTGTTATAAAAACTGAAATTTTTTCAGTTCGTTGTGTCTTTATTAAAGTTTGTATATAATCATCTTTCTTGTGTTTTTCTTATAGGTAATTGTGTCATTCTTACAGCTCATTGTGTATTTTTTAAAGGTCATACGCAATTTCCTACGATAGGGTAGGGATGAAAGGCCGGTGAGATAGTTTGGAATATGAAATAGAAGACAATTACGCTCGACCGGTATGTCATTTATACTTGTGACTTATTATTTTGTCTTCCGTGCTTGACATTATGTATTGTACAACATCATTGTGTTTTAAATTGTTTAGGAAAACACAATATTGAGCAGAAAACACAAAAACACAATGGTCTGTACAAAACACACAATGAACTGAGAAAACAAATTTTTTTCTATAACAACACTATACTCATTTTGAAAATAAAAAAATTATCGTTTTTATGGCGTATTTTCATTCAAAAAATAATGTCGTATGTAAAAGTTATGAGCGTTTAAATAAGGTGAGGGAACTAGATAAAAATTCAACAAAATTGGTCATTACTAAAATATCTTTAAACAACTTGATTTAATCATAGACGTTGATTAATGATCTAATGACTCATGACCCATTCTTACACTTTTCAGGATAATGAACCTATTTAATTTAACTTAACCCTCTAATCCTAGGTGTTTAACCTGAATAACAAGTAATATATATTATATAAGTTTGTGTGATTTTTTTTCTTGAAAACGAGTTACATGAATCAATAATTATAAATTCAAATCAATATCTGATAAAGAAAAAAAAGTAATTATTATTGATTCAAGTCACTTATTTTTAAGAAAAACAAAATATATACACTCAAACAGTCAAACTTATATCAACATGTATTACCTTGTTAAAAACATAGGATTATAACAAAAAAAAAATTAAATGACTTAGTTTGGACAATAAAGAGTTAGTGACTTAATTTATCTCTAAATAAAAAGGGAACCTTTCAAACTTAGGTAACAATGTATTAGTTTGGAGTTACCGTTAAAAAAAGATGGAGAGTCCATAACCAATAATTGTTTCCAACTTGCAAGTTTCAACCACCATTGCTGATTGAAGCTTTCTACACTTGATGCCAGCTGAAATGGGCCAATTGATTTACAAATGTCTTGACCGCTTTAGTAGTTGTGTTATTTAAGTTAGTTAGTATTTTATGTATATCACGAGTTAAATAAAAAAAATAAATCGATAGTAATAAAAATTGTCAATTTTTTTACAAATCTCATTGTTCAAAAAGCCTAGATTTGATTATTTTTTTTAATCTTTTTGTAAAGTTTTTCTATAATGCTTTTATCTTTTTTTAAAAAATCAGTTTTAAAATATTTAATATTGTTAAAATAGTTCGTTGTTTTGGAAAAACTTATCGTTTTATAAAAGAAAATCTAAAAAGTGTGTTTGTTAATAGCAAGAGTTTTTTTAAGATATTAGCAATCTACTTTTTTAATTTGAAAAAAGTATAGATTATATCTTAATATTTAATATTATTATTTCAAAAAGTAAGATTTTATTACGTATGTTTGTTTATTTAATTTTATTATTTTATAAAAGAGATAAACATTTAATAAGATAGAGAAACAAAAAAATTGGTATGAAAAGATGTAAATTTATAACATGCGTCCCTTGTGATTTTTGTTTATTAGGTACTAGCCTAAAACCCCGTGTATTACACGGGTTGAATAATAAAAAATATAATTTATTAACATTAAATAATAATAAATATTTAAAAATTATAAAATTATATTTAGGATAAGATATAATTGAATTATTCTTATTGTTTATTAAATTTTAATATATTAGTACATTATTTGAATATGAAAATTATTTTTTTAATATTTAATTATATAATATAATTAGTAAAATTAATAGTATTTATTAGAAGAGAGAAGCGGGAAAAACATTTTCAGATTTAACTAGAATACGACACATGTCCCCTAAAAATAATCCTTTATTAGAGTAGGTAGATATATAATCCACTAATCCATAGTAAAAGATAATTAAATTAGAGTGGCAGGAAAATAAAAGGGTAAATGGGCTAAAATAATGACAAGTTCTAAGCTATTTTAATTTATTAATATTAAGATTTAAAAAGGGGTGCTCAAATGATAAATTTTGTTTTAGTTTGATTAATGTATACACAAAACATTAAATGAACATAATGAACATACATGTGGAAAAAGATTTGTAAACTCTATTTATTCTAACAAATATATGTTTCTAGTGACACATGATATATTTTTAAAGCACCTCAAGTTTGATTTCTCGTCTCTCTCTCCTATTAAATGTCTCATATTAAATATAATTTGTATACATTTTCAAAATAAAAAATATTTTTTAAAACATTAAAATATATTAATATTAAAAACACATTTTAAAAAAAATTATAAAATATAAAATTTTATAAAAAATTATTTAAATCAAAATGTTAAAAAGAAAAAAATAAAAGTCTAGCATTTAAAAAAACAATATTATTATTTTAATACTTAATGTATTAAATTATATGAAATATTAATCATATCTTATGTTGAAATTTCATTTTATATTGTCTAACTTTCATTGAAAAATATTTATTATATTTTTTATTCAACTCGTATAATACACGGGTTATTAAACCTAGTAAATTTATAAACACGACTTTTCTCAAAGGGTTTACGAATGTTCCACCATACGTTTGTCATTGTCCATTTTCTCAAAGCATCTTGCCTAATCAACCATACTTTCGCAATTACTGATCTATGCATATTTATTTAGGATCATACAAACTTCCTAGGAAATCGCGAGTCGGTATTATCTTTAAAAACAATTTCTCTGTTCTAAGGCTATCCAAAGCGGTCACCTCACTGAAAATCCCTCCCCACCGAAATTTCCTGCCACGTCATCACCCCACTGAAAACCTTAAACCCCCACAGTGGTCACCCCACTGAAAAACCTTCCCCACTGTGCCACATCACCCACTAAACCCCCACAGTGGGTCCCATTTTTAAAAAATCAGCCAATGGGAGTAGAGGGGGCTTCACGGGGAGCGGGGGCCGTGGAGAAGCACCGGGCGGGTGCCGCGCATGTGGGGGGCGGTGTTCCCGCTAGTGGCCGCAGAAGGGGGAGGCCGCGGAGGTGAGCGGGGAACCCACTGCGCATGGTCTAAAGAAATAAGGTAATGTTGTAGTGAGACTTGATTTTTGTAGACTTCCTAGGATTAACGTTTCACGCACATCACAACCCGTATTTGCACCAACCAAAATGTTTTTCATGTCACCATATATCAAAAAATGTGTTTTACAACTACAAAGCATATACTTTTATAGATCTAACACACCTCAAACACGAATTCTTGCTTGAAAAAGAATCAGTGGGGAATGGAGTAATACTTGGTCAATTATCATGATCCTTGCTATTCAAGTTACTGATCAGTGTTATCGTTGGGACATCTATCAGCAGGATTTGATGCCGAGATTTGACAGAAGCATTCGGACCAAGAATTCGTATAAAAAGACTCGGGCGAGATCCGATTATGAGGCCCACCAAAGTTTGTTTTGAGCATTACACGCCTAACAGCCTCTTCGAAACCAGCAGTGTGCCCCATTTCTCTGTCAATAAAAACAGGGGCCAGGCCTTTCCTATCGGGCCGGATTGCTGTTCGGAAACCAGAATAGAGCCGGTGACCCAATAGGTTATTGGCAAAGTTACTGGGCCCGTCATATGTGGGCATGAAAATATCTGATAAAAGACAAACCATGTAATCAACAGCTGACCCGATTAAACCCTGAGTGTTGTCTTTTAGCTCACTGGATGAATCCACAGTGCTGTGATTTTCAAGCAGTGGAAACATTGACCTGAATGGCTTCATGAACCGTTCACCACCGAATAATTCACCGGCTGCTAAGTATATTCGCGTGGAATTATCGAACCCCATTGCGTGTAAGATCAAACCCACCTGGAAAATACAAAAAAAAAAACATAAATTTAGTTAAAATAAATAATCTTGGCTTTAAGGAAAGACTGTAAAAGTATATTGATAATTAATGAACAAATGGAGAAATAGGAAGTTTGAGGTACCTCTTCTGGAGTTAATGGACATTTTCCGATGGCGCGTCTTTCGTTATATATCAGTTTCTTGTCCGCAAAGTTTTCTTTCCTATACTTTTTCAATATCTTCTGCTCCTCTGGGGAAAATATATCAAAGCACCTGCAAATAGTTGCAAACATTTAACCTAGAGTTTACTAGTTTGACCATTTACCTACAAATGCGTTGTCTTAGGCTACATTTATTTCTAACGGGTTAAACAAGATAAACTAAACGAATATGAAAAAAAAGGAAACATGTCATATGGGTCGAACGGGTCAAAACTCCAAGTCATTTGCAGTGATGCTTAAAATTTTTGAAATCAGTTAAATAAAGAATTTTAGATTAATACTGTAATCATATGGCGTTGTTTTATATTGTTATGCAACTGCATAAACTATTGTGGGTCTGCCTAACCCGTTTATGACCAGTACTAAAATTTATGCAGTTTTACATGAACCAACTTTGACCTGTTACAGACCCATCTGATGACCCATTTTGTCATCTCTTGTTCAGACACAAGGATCCTTGTCATAATAACATGAAGCAGATAAAATGAGGAATATCCAACTTATATGGTACCTTACCCTGCAAATGACAGCATATCCATTTCAAACCGAAGATGTATAGACATGAAATGACCTTGTGACCGAAGTTTATTCACTATGTTGTGACTTAGTTCCATGATATGTGGCTTAAATACAAGGGCATGATAGTTGACCCTGCATCTTAATCGTTGATATTCAGGATTGTCAATCTCTTCTGCTAGTCTATGGGAAAAAGGAGTGAGATAGATCGCACCGTGTTCTTTCATTTTCTCCAAAGCGGTTGTTGTATACCAATTTATTGGAGCATCTCTAGGTGGGCGAAGCTACAAAAGGAAAGAAAAAAATATTGGAACTTAATTTAATTTTTATATTTCCATTAGTTTGATGAATATGATGACGTTAAAGTGCTTTTGAAACAAACCTGAAAAGCTTTTATCTTTTTTGTTTTCCCATTTTTTTTAATCTCTGGAATGCTTTCTACAATCCGTACATCGTTTTGCAGTGTCTTGATAAAATGATCAACATCATAAAGACCCTGGAATCCGCTGAGCATGAGCAAGAAAGAACATTGGAAATGTTTGTGTGAATCTTAAATATGATTAAAAAAACACACAGGATTGACAGTTGTACACACATTTTGTCTAACATGTATGATATATTCAATTCCAGCTTTTTTATATATAGGCGAAAATATGTATGATATATCATATATGACTATGATGTCAAGCGAATGCTCAGCTCGTGAGAATATTATAGTCCCTATCTTTTCTTCTAAACGTTAAATATTTATGAACTACAGGCAAACAAAATGTAATTTCAAAATCATGACAAATGATATTTCACTTGGAATAATTTTAGAGGTACCTGTCATCATGCCAGTAGGAATTTGCATCTAGTTCAGGCAAAACGAGGGTGGCATTCATAATTCGTGCAGCAAGAACCGCATTACAGATCTACATAAGGTTAAATCATCAATTACATAACTGTATAGGTATGCACATGGCAATAAAAAATGTCATGGTAAAGTTGCATAAACATTGTAGCAAGTATTAACAACCTAATTCTTTTTTACATTGAAATCATACTAATGGATGAGCTGAAAGACATACAGATGGTCAAACCCTCATCTTTACTGTTTATGGGAATAAATAATCACATAAAGCTATGACTATAGTTTCCATTGGTCTATGTAAATCTTGATCTTAAATGTGCTCGGAGAAGTTAACAAGTTTTACATTTTTATTTAATAAAGTGGAGTTTCTAACTTTGAAGCTTTATAAGAAACTTACTGCTGTCCTTTGCTGATTCAGACCTCCATTACAACGGACACGCAGATAGCCATTGCTCTCACTTGAAGGAGCTACAATATATGGGAATATGAATTCACAATAAACTAAAAAATTAAACTACAAGAATTTCAGGCAAGTTGTAATTTATTTAAAGCATCAAAAGTACATACAAGGCCAGTCAGATCGTGGAACAGCGGACGGTCTCCAACCACCAGAATCAGCAGCATCCCAAAGCTTCTGCACATCAACCTGTTTGAGAGTGGAAATTAAATCTATAAGTTAATAAAATAAAAGCTATGGGAGTGGCTTTAGAAACAAAACTATCTCTATCTGAATAATTTTACATCCAAAAGAATCCTACTATCAGCCTCAACTTTAGACACATAAATAATCTTCTGGTAAGTCTCTTGCAGCCATATTAATGAATCAACTGAGAGCATCTGGATTTGCAAAATAATGTGTGGGTACATATACATTTAATGTAAACGGGATGATATATAAAATCCAGGCCATTGTAACACTTTTAATTGGTCAAATATACAACCATGCTTCAATGGTTAGCATATTCTTTAACATTTAATATATGCTCTTATATTCTCCCTCATGTGCATTGATCTTCTTATGCACTTAGACATGTATGATATAACAACGTTTATTTTATCGATACATACTTTAGCCCGTAAGCTATCTGCATTGATGGTCTAAAAAGCTTTGATTCCTGAAGTCTTCTTACACTTCTATCAATCCTTTCCATATCAAGTAAAACTGTGTCGATACTCGATAGGTTGAAGAGATTCTTCTATATGTTTGTCAAAAATGTTCACCAAATTATCTTTTAGAATGAACTATCCGAAATTAATCCAATAGCTGATTATTCAACCCATTACTTGCAAGCTTCTAGTATTTCCTAAGTTAGGATATAAAAAGAAAAAATCAATCAACAGATATAAAAACTTTATGAAAATTCAGCAAGTGATGTCCTGTTCAAGTTATATGTATAATGCATCCTATACAAAACAAAACATCACCAAAAAAACATCTGAATCTACTGAAACCAATGCTAAAAAGTAAAAACACATTATTAGCTCAAATTCAGCAACAACAACAGTATCTCTGCAGCATTTGTACCCCATATATAAGCAGTTACAATCAACTAATCAAGCAAACGACTTCAAATCAAAATCAAGGCCTCATCAAAAAGAAATCACTCATACTAACCTCAGACGGAAACTCAAACGTCGATGAATAACAGTTGACAAAGTAGAGTGCCGGAGCAACGAGTAAAGCCGCTGCAATTGCGAGTTTGTACAACAGTCCTTTAAATTGCTTCAGCTGTTGTCGATTATGATGCAATTTTTTAAATGCTGTTCCTTCTCCAGGCCTGTAACTACACCAGCAAGATATTTGTAAATTCAGATGAATCAAATCACACACATTGATGAACAGATCAGTGCGTGTTTTGAGTGATTACCTCCTCATTTACAGCAACTGATAAATATCCAGATCGAACTTGAATTTAAGTGTTGAAACAGAGAGATTTGGTGGTGGATCTGATTTTCGAGGCACAGGGTAATTAGAATTGGGTGGGAATCGGAAGAATTGCAGTGTCGGAGGTAAGAGACAATGAGTGAATTTCGTGTTGCACCTAGAATATTTGCAAACTTATGGGGCCTAAAGGAGATATGTCAAAGTTATGTGCCAAAAAAAACTTTGACATAGTAAGGTACAATGGCATGTTAAATAAAAAACAATTAGTATTAATATTGTTTTATTTTTAAATACTTTTTAGATATATAATTTAGGGTCAATTATATATATCACATTGTTAAAACCATTTATTATTTATTTACCCAATTACAAAACTAAATTACATATTTTCACTTTTTTAACCAAATATATTACATATTTATTAATTTCATTAAAAAACAAACTATTTATTTCATATTTTACCCTTCATGAACTAACTAAAAATAATTTACATATTTCTTTTGCTAAGGGGCAATCTTAAAACATGGAGATATTTGTAATTTTAGTTTACTATTGAAAATATATGTAATTTTAATGTTTATTAAGAGGATATATGATATTATCCCTATAATTTAAACCATAAATGTTAAATCTTATAACAATGATAAGAAGGAAAAACACTAACGATTGTTAAGACATAATAAGTTGACAAAATATAAAGCTAAAACCTAAAACTAAACCTTAAAATGAAATCCTAATTCATAAAGTCTAAAGTTAAAATGTAAAGGTAAACGATAAGAAAAATTCAATTAACAAACAAAAGGACATAATAAACTGGAAAATGTAAATTTTAAAACTTAAAGTTGTACCTTAGGATTTAAACTTAAAAGTTAAACCGTAAAGCTAAAATTTAACTTACAATGATAAGCATGATAGACACAATGATAACAAGTACGAAAGATATAATAAAAATGAAATTTAGAAAAGAAAAAAAGATGAACTTTTATTGGTAGGGTCACTCTTTGCACTTGCATTAATCCGGAGATCCAGATGCCAAGAGGACTAAATATGATAACAACCACCTACAACGTTGGCGTCGTGTTTGGTTTTGCAATGCTTGATCTAGACACTAGCGTTGTGGGTGCTCTAATTCATCTGTATTAACAACAATGACAAATCTAACAGTTATCAGTAAACGTGTCATTTATTTGTGTTATGTTTCTTAGATGATCAAAGTATACATGGATTAGTATATACATTCTTGCATATTGTTATAGCACAAAATGAGATTCACTTTGGTTTCAAACAAAACGGTTTTTGTTTATAATGCACTTCATAGCAAGATGATATTATTACATTAACGTATATAACCATCAGATGGGTGTAAAAGTAGTTGTGCTAGACTGCTAGTTGATCAAAATTAATATGATAACGTTTATAGCCTTATTTAATCTATTTTGATTTTGTCATAAAAAAAATTTTGTCACTAAAACCCATGTTAATATTTAACCAAAATTAGTTTTATTGACACAAAAATTTTGTCACTAAAAGCCTAAAACTTTGTAATTATATACCAAAAAGTGACGCTAAAAACTTTAGTGATAGCACATGACACCTTTCTAACATGTCGTTAATTCCTAAAGTAGTTCTTAGTAACACTTTTTGGTTATTGATGACGCTTTGCAATTAGATAGTTTTTTGTATAGCGATTGGATTAAGTTTTATGAGTAGGATTCATTATGACATTTTTTGTACGTCACTAGATAGTTTTTGTAGAGTGGTTGTAATAAATTCTATGAGTAGGGTTCTTTATGACACTTTTGTATGCGACTAGATAGTTTTTTTAGAGTGATTTGATTATGTTTTATAAGTATGATTCATTTATGACATCTTTTGTTTTTTGAGTGATTGAATTAATTTTTATGATTAAGATCCATTATGATATGTAGGAGTGATTGACGTGTAGGGTTTTTAAGGATTGATACGTCTGGTTTTTGAACAATTAACTTTACAAAATAATAACCAAGTTTACAACATATATTATGTTTAAATGGAGTCACTATTCATCCTTATATTTATTATTTACCGTGGTTGTGAGTAGGGGTGTCGAAAATACCCGAACCCGATTAACCCGACCCGCACCCGAACCCGAATAAGCTTAATAGGGTCGGGTTATTCGGGTCAAAAATGTTAGTCGGGTTATTCGGGTCAACCCGATTAACCCGAACTGTTAATAGGGTCGGGTTTCGGGTATATTTTTAAAAGTTAGTCGGGTTTCGGGTCAACCCGAATAACCCGAATAAAAATGATTTTTATTTTTTTATATATATTAATTATTAAATATAAGATATATTCAACTTTTTACCAAAATATGACAATAACTATTAATCAAATTATATATGAAAAATAAATTATTTACATATTTTTCATTGAATTATGTTTATCAAATGAATTATTTGTAGAAATTTAAAATTAGGAAAAGATAATAACAAATAAACACCAACCCGACTAACCCGATTGACCCGACCCGACTAACCCGTGACCCGACTAACCCGAACCCGATTAACCCGAGCGTTATTCGGGTCGGGTTACGGGTTAATATTTTTTTAGGGAAAACCCGACTAACCCGACCCGATTAACCCGAAACCCGATCGGGTTGACCCGATCAACACCCCTAGTTGTGAGTAAAAATTTAAGAAAAAATATAAAAAAAATAAATAAGTATTATTTGATTGAAAATGATAAAATACAAGAATGAGCTATGAGAGGTTTTAAGAAAGACAAACAAATTTTACGGATAAAATACATAATTTTAGTTAAATTATGAAAATGAGAAAATGGTATGAGACGGGAACCCTCTTTTAGCCAGATACTGTCCTTTAACACCCCTGCCTCCTTCGTTTAGCATCCTTTTTCTTCTACTTAATTACAGAAATGACACTAGCATTAGTTTAATCTAATGATATTATGATTGTTTCAAAACTCTAAAGGTCCTTATTGAGTGTGTAAACTGTAAACCAGAAGGATCCCAAAGCCTGACCTGCCATTTTTCAAGTACCAAAATGGCAAAATAACATGAGGGTTGGAATCAAAAACTTGCAATAGACAACACAAGTGGTGTGTGGATGCAACAAAAATACTCCCAACCATTGGCCTTTGCACGTGTTAATTTTTCGGTCGATTGGATAAAAAAATTTATAAGTACTGATTTCGTCCATTTCCGCCCCTTCTATAAAATTATTAAGTTCTACCACTAATTACAAGTGATGTGGAGTTTTCCCAAACATTGATTGACCTACACATAATGCATATAGTTCAACCCAAAATGCAATAATTGTTTATCCAATTCTATCCATTTATTTTGCTATGGGTCAAGATTGCCAGTTGTAATGTATATATATATATACCAGGACCCTTTGTCAATGTGAGGGCAAAACATGCAATTTTCACCCCTCATGGTTCATGAAAATGTCATTCATGATGACAACTGATGTGCAGTTTTCTGAGACATTGATTGACCTACTTATAAAACAAGTAGTTGCTCAAAGTCATTGCCAAAGACTAGACTGATTGTTTTGATAATTTAGTTTTGCATTGGCTATTTTTCAATAGAAAGATTAAATAAGATGAACTGTCTGACTTCCTAAATAACAGATATATACCACAAAGGTATATATTCATTTATTCAATTAATTAAACTTGATTAGATAATAAAACAAACACAAAAAAATAGGTCAGCCAATTTATTCAATTAAGTTCTATCACGGTAATGCATACTGAGTTATTTTTGGGGTCGATCGAGATTAAATCGTATATATTACACAAAAAAAATTTTTTTTTCCCGGGTGTCGACCGACCCCCATGACACCTAAATAGGTCAGCCAATGTATGACAACATTTAAACCCATGATAACCCACTCAGTTAGAAACCCTTTGGGAAAACCCCTGATCTCCCTAACCTTAATACGCCTTGAGAGGGATTTGAATAGGTCTGTAAACGAACCGTACAGTTCATGAACTGCTTGTAAACTGTTCGGTAAGAAGTTCGTTTATGTTTGTTTATTTATGTTCATGAACATAATACCCTTAAAGTAAAGAAAATCAGCTGTATACGTGACAGTGTCTTAATGGCTGAAAAGAGTTAAACGGTTAACGTAATAAGAGGAGGTTAACATCTGATATTCTCCCTATATATAGAGTGCACTCTTCAAATTATAAACTTTAAGATAACCGAATAATCTATTAACTTTAATCTTATGCTTAATCAAAAAATCAAATGTATAAAACTATGACACCTGTCATTGTTCATTTTTAAACGTAGAACAAACTGATTGAAACATGTCACATGAAAGTAACGTCTAATATACCAATTTGTTATGCCCTTATTTGTTAGAGATATAGACATAGATTACATGTCCACACGCTAAGGACAATATGTTGTTTGAAGCAACAATGAACAACCTAAGACTATAACCAAGTTTGCTCTGATATAATCAACGCTAGAGTTGAAAAAAATGGCTTGAGAACTGGGGTTTCGACCCAGAACGGGTTCTAGTTCCAAATCGGTTCCTATTTTGAAAATGAGAAGTGGTTCCGAATTGGTTCTGACCCGAAGCTCCTACTCGAAGCCACCAAAATCGGTTCCAAACTAATTTCAATCGTTGGATCGAGTTCTAGTTGTTGAAAGCCATTTTTTAACCTTTCTTGGCCGTTTTTTTTTGTTTTTCTGGCTCACAAGTTGGAACAAATAGGTTATGGGATAAATTGGTTGAGTACTACACTTGAAATCGCAAAACTGAATGAAAAAACATAAAAAAATGTCCTCATTAATGCTCGTTACAAATCTTACAATCTTATTCTTTTCTTTTTTTTCTATTCTTTACAATAATAGTCTTATAATGATGGAAATATAAAAAAATAAAAATAGAAACAAAAGGTTATACAAATGATAAAACCAATGAAAAAAATTTAACCTGTTGTTTACTTGTGCCACCTCTTTAAACATGATTTTGAATATCCAATAGACAGAATATATGATAATTTATAGATGTATGAAGAAGATTCAACTTATTCAAACGAAACAAAACATATTTGCAAACATAATTTAAACTTTATGTGTGATTTTTATTCAAAAAAATATGAGCCTAACATGCACATGTGTACAGTTTAACTAGCAACAACAAAGCATGAGACCCATTTTTTTTCTTTATTAAATGTTGTTCATAATAGTGGTAACACCCATTCAAGCTAGATTGAAAAAAATAGGGGAATGAATTTTATGTCGCCTGATTCATTCAAATAATTATCACAATTTAAATCTTTTGGCGTGCTAGAAAGGGAAAAAATCCAACTTTTCAATTCTTGCTACCAGGATTCTTGATTTACTAACCGCCAAAGTTTCTATAATAGCTTCAAAATAAGCCTAAGAATATGTTTTTTCTCTAGGTGTTGGTTTTTTTTTTTACAAAGAACAAGACTTGCTCCAAAGTTGTTAGAACTCTTGGCATATCTAAGAAGAACTCACGTACTGAAGATGCCAGAACTCTTTTCACTAGGAATTATGATGAATTTTCTAGTTTGTTTTATTTTTTTTATTTATTTTGTTTATGAAATTATTAATATATAAATAAAAAATTTTTGAAATTTCAAATAAGAAATCAAATCAAGTTCTAAATCTATCATGTTCTAAATCTAACACCAATAACCTTGGAAAAGATCTTCAACTCATATACTTTGTTGTTTCATAAATCAACTGAATACACAAGACTCTATAAAAATGATGCACAGTCATGAAAGTAACTAAAACAAACACACATTTGATCCAATTGATCTATCAGATATTGATGAAACCTTGCAAACTCTTGCAAAAGTTGTAAATGGTAGATCGTATAACATGATACAATAGCGAAGCTTGACCATAATCCCAGGGGAAGCGAAATATTTTTTTCTTTTTCCAGGGGACGAAATAAATGTTTTTAAAAAATTTTACACTACATATCGGGAAATTGACACTACTGCACGAAAAAACAGGTCTGAACTAAGCTACGCCAATGACATGATATAAGTTCCTTGCTTGAACACAGATCTGCTTGTAGCATTTCCCAAACTTATACTTAAGGTTTAGAACATCGTTAGGCTCACCAACAATCCTAGGAAAAATAACCCTCTTGCCAACAACTTAACAGACTCAAGGGGCTCCACAAATTCAACATGAAATTATAACGGCTCACACAAAAAATGTATAATTATGGATTCAATACACATAGGAAAAAATGTATAATTATGACCTAGATTGCATTGGTGTGATGCTTGTGATTTGATTCCTCTCGTACAGGGCCACAGGGGTGTGATCCGACAGGCTTAAAGAGTAAAGCTAGGGCTTTAAGCCTTCAAAATCTTAGAGCCTCGTTTCTTAGCAAAATTTCTACATAGTTATATTTTTGTTGAATTGATCCAAAATGAAAAAATCAGAGTGAAAAAATACAACACTTTATGGTGCTGTAGTTTTGAGTTTTTTTGTGGAAAAGTTTAATTACGCATTCATCAATTTTTTCACCCATTTAAAAATTGAACTTTTAAAGTATTTTTGATTCTTATATTCTCTTTTTTTGCTTCTTTGTCCTCATTAATATGATATTTTGATTTTTTATTATAGTTATCGATTGAATTTTCTAGGTGTATCTATATCTTAACTTTGTTGATTTTTGTTGTTACTTATTTATTAATTTGATATTTTGATACCAATTGATTTATTTGATTTTTGACTTCTTCACTTTTATTTAAGGCTAATTTTATTTTTTGAACATTTATTGCATATAGGTTTCTAAAATTGATTATTACTATATGTTTTGTTAAAATTTTCAATTGTTAGTTGATATGATAATAATACATTATCCTTTTTTAGTTGTATTTTTTGATGCATGTTCAATACAGTTTTGTTGTTTCTGTTTGTCATTAATTAATTAAATATTTGTTATGTTATTATCAAAATAATATTATGTTAAGTGTGTTATCAATGTTTAATAAAATTGAAAGCAAAATATTTATTTACTAAAAGGACATAATTTTATTAGTCGCTTTAGCCTCCAAAATACCTAGGCTGTGACAACCAGTACCAAATCGGCCGGCAAGTCCGTACGGTATGTGTACTTCCAACAATAACTATGCGTAAATACATAATTGTGAACAGTACTTGTATTAACATAATTCAAAATACAAGAAACAGTTGTACGTATTTTCGTGTAAACTTAAATACTGTAAGTACAACACGCATTTGAAACATTAGTTGTGTGTATTTAAGTGAAAACCTAAGTACAGTTAACACAACTAATCAAGAGAAACAACCGTGTTCATGTGAATAACAGAAACAAATCGGTTGCGATCTGATATCCATAGATGACAGGAATCAGATGGCCGACATACCAATGTGAAAACAATGTGATAACAGGAGGTTTAGTTGAGTCCGACAGTGAGGAAACACAAATTAAAACAACAATTCAGTGTTGTTTCAGAATAACGAACTGACAGTGTGTTTGCATGGGTGACAATCCACACAAACATATATGTGAGTTTAACGTTCTGATATAGTGACTGAAAAGTAGAAAACAAAATTCGGAAAGCAAAACCATCGTCGTATTCGTTCGAGTGACGATTCGAACAAATACGCGCGATGGTGACGCGATCTGACGAAACGAAAACGAAAACACGACACGAACGATCATAAATTAATAAAATAAAATAAATAATGTTTTACAATTTTGAAACTCATCAAAATAATTAAATTAACTTTTTATTAATTAAAACATATAAATTACGCGTAAAATTCCGGAAACGGAACGAAAACGCGAACCGAGCAACCGAAACGAACCCGAACACCCGCGGGGTATAAAAACCCACTCACAAGCATTAAATTCCATTTATTCCATCACCTACTCATCTCTCTCTCTAAATTCGGAATCCACCTCCCACCACCATTTTCAACCTTCAAACTAGCCTATCTTGCTCAATTCTCAACGGATTTTGGTGTTCTTGGTGTCCATGCGTAGCTCTCAACGTCCTCTACCTAGAAGTACAAGGGATCTGGAGTTTTAGCCACTGAAATTCGAGGTATGACTCAAGCAAAGTAACGGAAATTCGGGTTTACACTTGAGTTTTGAAACACACATACCTAACCGGTTGGACCTTAACCACCTCGACTCACACGACCACGAGGGACTACCCTAGCCTAACTCAGCCCTGCAAACGACCTAACAGCAGACCAGATCGACGAGGATGAGGAGAGGTTACAGGTTAGCGACTTGGTGGAGGGATAGCCGGATCTACATGGTACCGGCCGAACCCTGTGACCCAGATGCCATGAACCTTCTGTAAATCCTAGGGTTCGCCAAGCAACACCCCGAACCTCGAACCATTGGGCCGAACCTCCTACAGTCCCGAACCTGTCATGCCAGGCGAACCCACATCGATGAACCCCCCATGCAACGAACCCACAACATCTGCGAACCTCCTCAAGTCACCGAACCTTTATGCATGAACGAGCCTTTTTGGTTCCGCCGAACCATCCTAGACGAACCCCTGACTTTGGGCAAACCCATAATGTCTCAGCCGAACCATCATGCGGGTAGCGAACCTTGCTTGGTTGAGTACTTGACCAACGAACCATTGCAACCATATAAGTTGTGACCGAACCTTAACTGCATAAACTAATTGGGTTCGCGGGAATGTGATCTCAGTCGACATCTTCAAACCTTTGGCCTAGACAACCGAAGCCCAACAGGCCCACTAATCATTCGGCCTTTTTCTTTTGGGCTCAAAGTAACACAATAACAAGACCACTTGATTTGGGCTCATTTCTGTGTGGATAACCCTTCGGTCGAACTACCTTTTCCTAGGCCCAATACTGGAGTAGCCCAAACACCTAACATTCGGCCCAAATCGAATAGTCCAGGTCGATGTCTTGGCCCACTTTGCACATTTGGTCCAAGACCACCTAGAACCGACCCGTAGAATGTTATTCGGCCCATGGAAATAAAAAGGAGAACAAACACTTAAAAACAAAACGTGGGGTAACATACATGATAGATATAAAATTGTGGGAGTTAAAAACAGATGCAACAAAGACGACATAATAAAGTAAGGCAAGAAACTTAAGTCATGGCTATGACTTAGGTTAAATTGCAAAACTTTGTCAATACCTTGATTAACATAAGATGATAAAGTTATAAATCCTAGGAATAACTTAAGGCTAAGTGTAACATCAGTGCCGGAACCGTCACCGGAACAGTAATCGTGAACAGTACATGAACAGTAGTCAGGTACAAATCTTATGTAATTCAGTGTATTTCATGTTCATATCAAGTCTCAGTATCATTTCATATTATCAAAACAGTGAATTCACAGTCACTTCAGAGAAATCAGTTCAAAACAATGGTTCTTGAGTCAGATAATTATCTGGCAACACAGAATCATAATGTGAATTATTTGTTAGGATCTTACTATGTATAAACGTATGTGAGGCCTTACAGGACAAAACAGCACGAATGTCGTTACGTGAATGCTAAATCGACGGATTATTCGTATAGGTGACGATCTGTACGAATAAATCTAAAAGTTTAACGTTCTGAATGATATTCGATAATTAGAAAACAATATTGAAAAATGTAGTTATCGTCGTATTTGATTCGAACAAATACGCGCGATGACCGCGCGATTCGATTTAAACGTTAAATAAATATTTTTGTAAATTAAATAATTAAAAGATATTTAGTTAATTTATTAGGAATCACAACCTAAAATAATTTTATGACTTCTATTTTAAAACCGAGTCGTTTCGTTACAAGAACGACGCGAAAACGACGTTTCTACGCGAAACCACGCGAAACCGAACGAACCCGAACGAAACCGGGTATTTTTCCCCACATTTAATGTGGCATTAAAGCCACTTTAAACCCTCACCAACCAGCCAACACCCCTCTTTCTCCCAAGAAATTTCGGAACTTTCTCTCACTAGAACCATCACCTTCTCTCTAAGATTTCTTGCTTGATTCTTAACCATTTCGTGTGTTCTTGGTGTCAAAATCACCACCATCACTTGTAGATCGTAGAAGTACAAAGGATCTGTGACCTTGTTCAGCCAATTCGAGGTAAAAACCATGCTTTGTTGCGATTTTAGGGTTTTGAAAACCCTCTTGTTCGAGACTCCTTAGAAACCGGTTTACACCCATTCAAACCTTAGGACTTTGCACAAACCTTGTTAGAACGAAGTAGGAACAAGTTCCAAACAAATGCCTAACCATTTTGTTCGAAATCATGGTGATCAGGTGAGGGCCTCGATCTGGTCGAATGACCAGTCAACCAGACCGCCGAATGGCCAGCCGAAACAGCCACCTAACTTCATTCGGCCAAGCATTCAGCGAATGAATCTCCTTCGCTCAACACACATTCGACCCAACAGGCCATTCGGTCATCTCATCATTCGACCTAACCCATTCGACCATCACCCATTCGACCATCATCCATTCGACCTAACCTATTCGATCGGCTTAACCCTATTCGGCAGTTTCATTCGATCGGTCAGTAACACTCTCATTCGCCTGCTCCCTTTCGGCCAAGGGCCATTCGACAATAACCAGGCGCCACCCTCATTCGTTTAAGTTTCAGTCGGCCAAAGCTCATTCGTCTGGGCCCTATTCGTTGGACCCCCCATTCGGCCAAGGCTGATCGGGTTAGGAGATGTATGGTCTGCGTAAACTTTAAATGAAGGAGTGTGTGTATATATGTGACACCTCGTAATTTCCAGGTCAGCAACTTATTTATTTAAATGCTTATTTAAATGCATTATGTACACGTGGCACTAGAATTAGATTAATTTAGTGTGACACGTGGCACGACAGTACGAACACTGACACATGACTAAATCATTCGTAGAATTATCGGCAAATAGCACACACGTGTCAAAACACACGAACGTTGGTGAACGTCAAGCACATTGTGTAGCACAACACTCGAAACCTCACGAAACACTCACACATTGAACTAGGAAGTCCAAACAAGGCCAAACGATAGCTCGGAAACATGAAGGCGACGACGAACGAATCAAACTCATTGAAAAGGGCTTAATGGGCTCTCTGGAAGCCCACCGCGGTACGCGGTGGCCCAACAAGAGGCCCAACCGCGGTACGCGGCATGCGGCGCGGGGGTTTGACCTCCGAAATTAGTCGCGGTACGCGGAGATAATTTGAAGGCCTCATCGCGGTATGCGACAACGCCCAGTCGACAAAATCTTTATAAAACCAAGACAATGATGCCTATACTACTTCTTTCACTCATTATATCCGGTTTAACACTCAACCACTCGACCAACTTCGTCTTCTTCACCCTTTTCCAGTCCATTTCCACCATTGTTGAGCATTTTGAAAGCTTGGAGTTGGAGGTGGAAGCTTGAAGACCCTATAGAAGTTCACACGCCATCATTCTCACCTTGCATCCGTCGAAACCCACGAACCAGGAGGTCAAGGAGACTGCCATTCATCATCTCAGTACTTCTTGGAGTCTTAGAAGGTAGTCTCTACACTTCTTGTGGCTTAAAACCACCATTACACACACATGCAAGACCTTAAACCCACATGCAAGCTCTTAGCAAGCACATGCACGAATTTCTTTTCTGGGTTTGATGATTTCACTATGTTCCTTGATGATCTAAGATGATTAGATGAAGATCTATGATGATCTAAGTTGATGAGTATAAGTCTTTTGCTTAAAATGATGATTTGGGATGATATTGATGCATGCATGTATGATCCATGAGTGTTGGGATGATTTTGGATGTTCATGGATGTTTATTGATGATATTAGAAGATGATTTTATGGTTAGATTGGATTGTAATAGTTAAAATGATGGGTTTTGATAAACTTTCTATTAATAGAAACTTTATATTGTCAAAATGGTGTTATGAATGGAATGGTGGTCATGCATGTATGTAGAATTGTTATTAGGTTGATAATATGATGATTTGATAGTTAGAACGTGGTTTTGATGATGTCTATAGTCATGTTGACATAGTTACCATATTTAGTAACTTTTGTTGATGAAATATTGCTAAGTGATGAGCTAGGTTATGTTGACATGTTTAAATGATGTTAGATGATTTATTAGGATGGTTTATGACATAAAAATGGTTTAGAAATGTTTAAATGGTCATTTTGATGCAAAAACAACAAAGTTACTATTTATAGTAACTTTATTTTTACAAAAACCGACTTGTCAACGTGTTGAATGATTTGAGCATGCTAAATGAGCTATTATGCTATAATATAATGATTAGATGCTAAGTCAGATGGTTTCCGATGTCACGTATGCTAGAAATGGAAACTTTCCATTTTAGGAAACTTTTATGTGCTAACTTGTTATAAACGGCTTATGTGACTTTGTATGATGATGTGTTATGTGTTAACATGATCACATAGGACTAACGAGCATGCTAGAACTTTAAAACTGTCATGCTTTGTGAACTTTCCCAAAAATGGAAACTTACTATAAATAGTAAGTTGTCCATAGACGCGACTTGCGCGTTTTGCACACGACGAGCACTTACACGGTTGCTACACGATTCACAACCGTCACACGGTTCACCAATGGGTCGTTGACTTGACACGGTCAACTTTGGTCAAACACAGTCAAACACGGTCAAACACGGTCAAACACGGTCAATATGGACCAATACGAGCAAACACGGTCATTGAGAACCGACACGGACAAACATGAACAACCAAGGGTTGTTGGACACGAGCACGAGCACTAACACAGACACTAGCACGGTCACATACACGAACTCACGTACGGTATACGATATAGGTTGCCGGTGACTGACGTGCCTACTACATCAGGAGCTTACGCATACTTACGTTCACATCACTAAGGTGAGTTTACGGCCCCTCTTTACTCTTTTTCAAACGCTTTTAAATAGGGGGAGAATACTTGTTGCATCGAGTCAAACATCTATTACTGTACAAACATTTTGATGTATGCTGGTTTATTAGACAAACATTAAGTGTTGTAATCGTAAGAAGCCCTCACAAAGTCTTACCGTTAATGTACAAACAACGAGGCGAGTTTGAATGGATCCGTTTGGGGTGTGACTAACCCCGCGTGGCGAAATATTGACTGGATGTCATAACACGTGAAAACTTGACCTATCTTGCCATGTTATTACGAGACATGGCGGAGGCAAAGACTAACAAGTCTAGTTCGGTAGTGACGCACTGACACTTTGGGCCAAAGGCTCGGTACTAACATATGATAAACAGCATGACACACCTTCTTACTATATATGTATATCAAAACCTGTGAACTCACCAACCATTGTGTTGACACTTTTTCAAACTTGTATTCTCAGGTAACTAGCGAGCTATGGATAACAGGAATGCACACTTTAAGGGACGAGCATTAGGATCCGCATGCATTTCTGTCTTATCATTTGGAAACATTCTTATTTATGTTATGAATTAAACAATGTTGCATTTGATAATTTGATTTCCGCTGCATGTATTCAAACATATTTATTTCCGCTGCTATGAAATACTTTTCCGCTGCAAACTATTTTGTTATGTGTATGTGTCAAACTTGGATTTGTAAACGCATATAGAGTCGTTCTATATGACCTTGAGCTGTGATTCTGGACACGTCACATCCACGTGGACATACACCACGAGTGGGAATTTGGGGGTGTGACAATATATATACATAAGAAACGGGCGTGTAGCATGCATGGGATAACACTATATGTAGGTGCATGGGGGGGGGGGGTAATGGGTGTGCATGGGAAATAATCAAGTATGTGTGTGTGCATGCACTATAGGGAGTATGCACGCATGGTTCGGGATTTTTGTTGTGAGTACACGAGAACCTTAGGATTTTCAATAATAGGAGTTTCATAAATTATCTCATAATCCAAACGAGGGCTATCAATGCCTTTTGAGATCAACACTTTTGGGAAATTGTGTGGAATCAAATAATAACTTAAGGACGTAAGTGTGATTTGATTATTGACATCTAGTCCTTAGGAAAACTCAAGAGGACATATAACTTGCCTAGAAGATTCGATTGAATAATTTAGGTCGAGTTATTCAAAGATCTCGATCGGTAATTATTTGTAAATCAAACTTTAGTGATGGGCCGAAGTTGGCCTAATGGGCTTGACCCAAGCCCATCATGTGTAAATTACACCTTCTTAATTTAATTATGACCATTTAATAAAAGAATTTAAATTGTAAACTCTGTTAAAATGAATCAAATGATTTTATTTAATAATTATTTATCATAAAACGGATTAATTTAAAATATATAACTAAAAGCCCAGAATTAATAATGTGGGGTTTGGAATCAATTAAGGGAAATATCCTAGACTATTTAGAAGGAATTATAGAAACACATTAGTAGACTAGGACACTTAGTTGCACACCGAGACCAAACCCTAGACCCAACGTCTATTATAAATACTTATCGTATGCGAATTCTCTTAACACAACTCAGGTGATAAAGATACATAGGCAACAGTCAAAGAGCGCGCATTTTGTGATACTTCAGTTGCACAGCAACACAGGTGAGTTCATTGCCCCTTTTCTAAACATTTTTGTTTTAAACGCGGGGCTGAGAAGCATGCGTAAACTGTTTTATTTAAACTGTTTATTTAAATGCTTTTATTTATTATATGTTTTACATATATATGTTTGTTGATACTCCTAGGCTCCTGTCTAGGAAATTATTAAACAGATCAAACTATCAAATAAATTTAAGTACTCTTATGAGTAATACCTTAAATTTAAACTCTAAATCAATCCCTAGTCCATCAAGCTCAAATTCAAGAATCTAAATTCAAAGTGAAATCATATGAACAAAATCAAAAGATCACATTCAAAGGAATCATAACTCAGTGTGGGATCTGAGCACAAAGAATCATATCAAATCAATTATCATTGTGAATCATGGGAAAGTCAAAAGATCAAGATCAAGAAACTCAAGAAATCAGATATCATAAATGTGTGTGAATCATGTTAATAATGAAATCATTATGATCTAATGAAATCATTAATGCTCAAGTTATGGTGGATGTCAGTTGTATATGGAATCAAGACCACGTGTAACACACATATAAAGTCCCTTTCAGGTATAGAAGACTCTTGTAGTCAGGCTATACGGGCAATAACATGAACGATCAAATGGAATCAATATCAAAGTCAAAATCATGAGAATCAAGAGATCAAGAATCATAGGATATCCTTAAAGTCCCACTCAGATGCAGAAGACCATTGGGTCAGGCTGTAACGGGCAAAACATTAAAGTCCCACTCAGATGCAGAAGACCATTGGGTCAGGCTGTAACGGGCAAAACATTAAAATCCCGCTCAGTTCAGGTGTACTCCTTGTGAGTTATGCCTGACATGGGTCACGTGTGAGAGGTTACAACTTGGACAACCACCCACAACTAAGTCTAATTGATTGGGTCAAATAATGCCCAATCATCATGTCTTAGTTGTATTTAATGTTTTATTTAATTATTTAATTAAATATTTGACATTGTACTATTATCACTGACTTTTGGGAAATCCTATATCTACGATCAAAAATCAAGAGGATCAAAGGCAAATCAGGTTTCAAAATCATAATCAAATACAGAAGTGTTAGGTAAAAATGCTTAATTATCATTAACAACAGTGTCATATGCATATTAGTATGTGGTGGGATAGCGTCTGGGCTTGACCCTTTCGTGATTCCCTATATATAAGCATACCGATGTGGATATTACATGTGGAGTTAATGAGGTTAGGGTCTTTACCAAAAGAGGTTTTCAAATCATTTTCAAATCATAAAACTATATGAACTCACCAACCATGTGTTGACTTTATTTTTGCATGACTTCTCAGGTGATGAACAGGTCAACTAAGGAGTTATTCCTTTTGGACTAGGACTTCCGATAGAAGGCTTAGCATCTTGGACCTGCATTATTTTGAAGACATCATTATGCAAATTATTTTGTATATCTTGTGTAAATACAAGATAGAAATACATGATGTTAATGGTAGATTTACATTGTTAAATTATAAACAATACTGATGTAATTTAACTTTGTAATTCTATTATGTTTAGCATTTCTCATTTATATCATGTGCAATGTAAACAATCTGATCATCACGATTATCACTCACGATATCGCGCCCCGGGAACCTTCCGCCCGACGGAACAACCGATCCTATTCCGCCGGCTCGGGGTGTGACACTAAGCACACGACATGGAGACACGCGATATTAACAATCTAAGACAACTGAAACAAGGGCCGAATAAAGACCGCGACTCACGGGTGTTAGCCAGTTTTTAGGCTAACACATATACACACACAAATTTCAATAATTATTACTTATGAGTCAACAAACAACGTGAAATCAATACAGGATCGTGATCAATACAACAAATACAATCAAGAGCGCGTGCATTCTTCTTTTAAGCTAAGTCAACCACTTCATACATAAGGTGAGTTCATATGCCCCTTTTTCTAATCTTTACTGATTTCAAAGCTCGGGGCTGAGAAACATGCTAAACTTTTATTTACTTAAAAGTTTCTATTAATATATCGTTTATATTATGATTTAGATAATAATTGCTTATCTTTATTATCGCTTATCATTACATGCTTGCTTGCTTGATTGTATCATACCTGAAATAGCTAGGATGCTACATGCTAAACTAGAATCATGACACATTAACACCATAGTATAATGTACGTTGCTAAGAATATATCTTACAACTGTGCATTATTTTTACACGATAGAACAACGGGAAAACCAAGTGATAACATTCCAATATCAATTACAACTGACTTGAATGATAATCATGATAACATATTTTCATGATGATGGAATCATTCACCACATTCACTCAACATCGAGGTAACAGTTGAGACAATTACTTGTGATATCGAGGAGGATACTGCGAGCACACACTTTTGGGATGGCATTTCCCACACATACTATCAATATCTATTAAGACTCTATTTAGAGCACTTCTTATAATCGTCAGAGGATGCCGGTTACACAACCATGGATCAGCTGGGTAGATCACGAACACTAATCGCTAAGGCTTGGGGTAATCTAATGAAATCTTACACACCGGACTGGTTAGTACTTACAGTCACAAAGACTACTAGGTCTCGCTCTAGATATCGAGTATGATATCTTACACGCCAGGCTAATCCGTAAGGAATAGCTAACAGAGGCAATTATGTCTCTTTATTCAATTGTTTGGGTATTTTACACGCCGGGCTAATCAGTAATGATTAGCTACATAAACTATTAAGTTTCGCTCTAGATATCGAGCATGATATCTTACACGCCGGGCTAATCAGTGAGGAATAGCTAACAGAAATCATTAAGTCTCTGTATTCAATTATTGGTTTATCTTACATGTCGGGTTATTCCGTAAGGAATGGCTAACAGAGATAATTATGTCTCATTCTTTTTCATTGTTGGGATAATCATACCGGGGAAATCATGGGTGAAATGAAATGGGTATCCATCTTTGTATTACAGGTAGTGTTAAATTCAGTTGAGCATGTGGTGGGATGGCGTCTGGGCTTGACCCTTTCGTATGCCCTATATATAAGCATGCTTGGCTGGATGAGACATTATCTGTAAATATAACTATGGAGAGGACATTGTGTGAAACATTGTGAACATGACTGACATAAATTCAATGATTTTCAATTACTAAACTTATGAACTCACCAACCTAGTGTTGACTTTGTTTAAATGTATGTTTTCTCAGGTGACGAACAGGTTTAGTCATCAGACATCAAGAACATAGCTAGTGGACTTTAGAAGACCTAGCTACATTTTGTGTGTCGTGCATATTTTGGATTAACAAAACAATGAATCATCTTTTGTATATCTTGTACAGATACAAGATATAAACTCTGATTCTTTTGATTAGATTTACTTAGTTAAATTATGAGGAAACAATGTAATTTAACTTTGTAATTCTATTTCATGTCATGTTAGCATTTCTCATTTGATTATCATGTGCTATGTAAACAATCTGATCATTTCGATTATCAAACGATATCGCGCCCCGGGAACCTTCCGCCCGACAGGAAAACCGATCCGTTCCCGCCAGCTCGGGGTGTGACATAGGCTTACCTTGCTTTCATAATAGAAGAAAAAGAATTGTATATATGTAACATTCCTGTAATTTCTAATAAACAATTATATTTAGTAAATAATTTATGACGTCATTTAACATTATCACCTATGATTTTTTTTTTTTGTAGTTATAAATATACACACACACAAATGAGAAAACAAATTTAAACATCTTTAACATACATATGTATGTATTTATGTATGAGAATTTATTTACAATTTAAAGAAATAAAAAAAAAATCTTAAAATTAATAGACTTGTTATAAACCTCATAAAGTTTGGAATTTATTTATAACTTAAACAAATAAATTTTCAATTATGAAATTTAAATTAAAAAGTCTATACATATATATATAAATATTATGTATGTATGTATATCTTATTCGGTAAACTAAATGATTACAAACTTTCATTAACTTAAATCATAATTTAAATTCTATGAACTTTAAATAAATTAAACAAATAACTATGTTTTAAGTATATAATTCTAACTTAACATTTAAAATAATGTTTTATAAAAATAAAATCAATTTATATTACTTATAGAGTTTAAATAAAATTTATATGAATAAAAAAAAGATTTTATTAAAGTTGGAGGTTAATTTTGACAAAATCCGAAATTTATAGTGACAGGGGGCAGAATTGCCAAAGCCCTATTCTTATTCTCTTCTTCTTCACCCAACCATCCCAATCCCGACCCGGTTACCCGAATGCGACCCGGATGCTTTTCCCACTCAATTACAGCTGTCTACAGCTAAATTGCGAATCATATTAGCTAAGGATTCGAATGATCAATTAATTGAAATCACGAATTAAACCTATTAATCTCATAACGCGTAGAAATCATTTCCAAAAATACGAACGACAACCGGTTAATCAAATCCTACCAAACGAGTATAACACACCAAATCACACACATTATTGAGTCCTTGTATACTCTGCGTAGCTATCTGAAGCAAAAACACACACTCACGAACGCATTTGAATGCAAATCAAGGCTTACGAATCATTTGTTTCGTCGTCTCGGTCTCCCTAGTGTAACCCCTGATTTAGCCACATCAAGTAAGTGATTCTTACTCTATTCTAGTCGGTTTTTAGTAGGGAACAATAGCCTTATGGTCTTGCTAACGATTGACATCGAAATCAATTGAATTTGAAATGGGTATGGTTCTAGGGTTCCTTTGTGATGAACTGATTTGGGGGAAGGGACTTAGGGCCTGTTTGAAATCATTTCGAAGGAAGCAACAGCGTGGCTTATGCCTTCAGTTTAACTGGTAACTCACTTGTATGCGTTGTATATGGTCGTGCGTTCAATACTCGGTTCAGGCGGGTTTAACCCGTTTTGAACCATTTTTTTAAAATAACTTTTGATTTAAAACTTCATTTTAAATTCCCATTTCACATAAATTAATAAAAATACAATTATATTAATTTTGTTGAACTAAATAAAATTTTTAAGGAAATTTTTTTATTTAAATTCTAAAACCTCATTATGTGATAATTTGGAACAAAATATATCATTTATCAACTAACATTTTATAAACTCCTTCTATAAAGAAATTATGATAGGAATTTTATTAAATTAAAACAATAATTTTTATTTAAATTATTTTTTTTTAAAAAAATTAGTATTTGATAAATTCTTAAGTAAATAATATTATTTATTTACTATAATTTTGTAAATTATTTTTACAATATGTTAATAATAAGATTAATTGAAATAATGATTATTATTTAATCTTAAAAGGTTGCTAGTTGATAAGATTTTATAATTTCTTTCAACATATTTTAATAATAATTATATAAATTGAAAGAAAGGTTTTACATAAACTAATCTTTATTTAAATTTTGGAGTGAGATTATTTTCAAATTTTATATCAATTAAGCAAATATTTTTTTTTTGCTTTTAATATCCTACGTTATACAAATATTTTTTTTGTAAACTAAAATGTTTTAAACATAAACATACATCTTTATAAATTTAATTATTTAAAATATTTATAACCTATCAATTCAACTATTTTGGATAACAAAGGGAAAATATGTTATAATGAATGATTATTATGACATATTCTTTAATAAAATTCTTTGGAAAGTTTATTAAATATCATTTGAAATCGTTAAATGATAAAATCAAGTATTGTAATATTTTGGTTAAACATAAAATGAACTTACTTTCAAGACTAGTAATTTATATCTTTATGTAACATAACCAATCTAAACATTCTCAAACATTATTACTACCTCCATTTAGCAAACCATAAACGAAATTTATGTTTTAGTTATTCAAAATAAATTTAACTTATTGAGCCATTTAGACCTTAGATAAATTCATAGAAGGACATAGTTGTGTTAACATCATACCTAATGAACTATTTAGGTGAACTTTGAACTTGTTGGATATACATTGAGCTATACTTTGACATACATTATCAAAGACTACCACATATTAAGGTGAGTCTTCATAGCCCCTCTTTTACTATTTTTACTTTTGGGGTGAAACATGCAACTTATCTATTACATTTTCATGTGAACTTATTTAATGACATTATGGTTTGTGAACTTTAGCTAAGAACATTGCATTGATCACCATTATTTAGTGACTATGATAGATCTATTGGACCAAGCATTCCACCGTTGTTTGATTTATCCTTCGGGGGAGGCCCGCGGTGATAGTTTACTACTTCAGCATTGTTAGGAATGCTAGAACATGGTCACAACATCATTTTGTTAACATTGATGATTTGCTTTACTTGCTAGTTCATTTTAACTATGTTCATTACGCTTTGTGTTCACATATGACATCATTTATAACATTTTTGTAAACATATCTTGGTGTGAGTATTCAAACCTATGAAACTCACCAACTATTCGTAGTTGACACTTGATTTTTGATGGCGACGGAGCTTAGCTAATAAACTAACTAAAAACCGACTCTAAAATAGACACAAAGTAATAAATCTAGACTCTCTAAAACCTAAGCTACCGACAGGCAAGTGTACCTATCGTATGTAGCAAAGCAAAGCAAGTCCGGATATCGAATCCACAGACTTCTACAGACTGTACTAACTAGACTCTAGGACTTATCTATACAAAATTTGTACTTAAATAAAATAATATTAAGGAAGGGGGTTTTCTAACAAAACTAAGAATAACTTAAATGAAGACTAAAGAAAAGACACCAAACTGAAACGAAGATCAGACGAGAAAAGAACACTACCTAGGTATGAATCCTACACATTATCAACAAAGGATCTATCGGTAAATGGAAACTATGTGATGCCGGGATCTTAGAATATTAAACTCTAAGGAAACCTAGAGCACCCTCGACCCTTCTCAAGGATTGTCAACTAAGATTCCTAAAAGCCATGAAACCACCGGTTGAATGGATTTCCCTCACAGGTCATCCAATTATACTCAAAATGTATCCGCTAGACAATCTACCTCACGGCACGATAATCTCAAAACACCTAAGAATTAACTGTTGAACAATCTACCTCACAGTGCGAAAGTCACAGTTTACTTAAATGCTAGGGATAACTTGGGTTTTCCTATTGGATTCGGTAAACACAGATATACGACGAACTAGAAAGATCTTCTCACAAAGTCTCTAAACTAGTCAATCTAACACCATAGACAAATCGACAATCTCTCACCTCACGACTATCAAGATTGGTTGCACATCTAATATATTTATATCAAGATAATAACTCCTATGGTAAACTCGTACGCAGTAAACCATCCAATAATCAAAAACACACAGTAATTGATCTAGCATGCACCTATTACATGAAAGACATTCACCAAGGCACACGAGGAATAAATCACCAATCCATAAACAATCATGAACATACATAAAACATCCAATAATCCAAACCAAGTTTCTTACATCATGAGTTTATCACAAAAACGTAATCCAAAACCGATAAAAACCAATGTTAACCATGTGCAATCATCAAAACCTAGGTAGTTCTATAAGTTTAGCCAAGAAACATCATACGAATAAAATCCATAATCTGCTTAAAGTGAATGAGAAACATAGAAATCAAAGTAAACAAAGAAACAAAGAAAACCGAATGAAGAACACCCGATATCGTTGATCCTAGGCCTTCAATCTTCAATCCAATGCTTTCCCCACCTTTGATTTACCTTAGAATAGCCTCTCCTAGTCCTCCTAGTCGCCTCTAGTTGTCCAAAAACGTATCTCCCTTTTAGGGTTTTCGACTTTTTGGCTTAAAACTGATTTTCTGCGATTTTAAGTCTGTGGCGTAGCGCGACAGATACCTCTAAATCTGTCGCGTAGCGCGAGAGATTTAAGAGGGTATTTTGGTCTTTTCCACCTCTGGCGTAGCGCGACAGGGTTTGCTGTGGTTGTCGCGTAGCACGAGAGAATCCAGAATCCAGTTTTCTTCTTTTCTTGTTTTCGGGTCCGTCCTTACCCAACCATGAGCTCGTTTCTTTGTACTTTATCACCGAATATACGTGTTTATTACCTGCAAGCATCAAATTACAGAAATGTGAAGCACCAGCTTAAATCGACTCTAAAACTGAATAAAACAGTACTGAAACTTAACAAAAACAAATAGAAAAACAGATGTGTTTTACAACATATCAATTTTAAACATGTTTCAGGTGGAAATGACAAGTTAGCTATATTAACGAGCTTGGATTAACTTACATTTAATTTGTATTTAATGTATTAGAATTGAAACGATGTAACAGTTAGGGTTTGAGAATTTGAAGCAATGTAATAAATGTTTGAGTTTACTGATTGAACAATTTACAACTTTATACCTTGTGCTATGAACAATCTACACTTCGTGCCGCCCCGATGTTTTCGTCATCGGTCGGGGTGTTACAATATAAGGGTGTAAACAAGCCGAGCCGATTTCGAGCTCGTTAAGGCTCGAGCTCGGCTCATTTAGATAAATTCGGGCTCGGGCTCGAGCTCGAGCTCGGCTCATTAAGAGCTTTATTAACTAAGCTCGAGCTCGGCTCGTTAGAAAATTTTTAGGCTCGAGCTCGGCTCGGCTCGGCTCGTCAAGATTTTATTTATTTAATTTATTTACTTTAATTACTAATTTAATTATATTTATAATTATATTTTCTAAATTTAACATAAAATATTTAATTTAAATATATTTATCATTATTTTATACATAAACATAATTAATTTTATAAATAAACACTTAATATAATAAATAAAAGTTATATATTCAAAAAGCTCGTTAAGGCTGGCGAGCCGGCTCGAGCTCGTTATGTAAAGCTCGAGCTTGGGCTCGATAAGTAAACGAGCCACACTTTTGGGCTCGGGCTTGGCTCGTTCGAGCTTTTTACCGATCCGATCTCGAGTATTTTACGAGCTGCATTGGTTCATTTACACCCTTAATTATATATATAAGTCGTGCCACTTCTTAATTATAGTTATGTACTTTGTGGTCAAAACTCAAAAGCACACTAAGAACGTGCCATGCCAAGGCGTGAAATTTTAGTTGTGAACTATGTATATATGTGTGTGTTGTATATTGTTGATATTATTAATTAATATTTATAACACAATATTCTTTGTAAAAAGAACATGTATTTCCTCAAGATAAAAACTTGATAAGTCCACTAAAGACATTCATAGTTGTTCTTCACCAACATCAATTTTGTTGATAACCAGATTACAAATATGAAGTTCAGCTTTTATTCGACTTAGTTTTTCAGTGAATAAGTCCATTCAACTTAGGCTTGATTTTTCATGAGATCAACCAGGGTGTAAACGAAATGATAATCATAAAATATAAATGTTGATTGTTAATATTCATTTTGAAAATTATTCATACAATTAGACGTTAGAAACACTTTAGTTACAAGAGAAAACGTTAAATTTAAGTTCGTAGATATTAACGGTTTTAATTCAGAAATAAAACGAAAACAATTTTCAAAAGAGATAAATGCTTATTAATATTACTAGGTTAAATCCCGTGTGTTACACGGGTGAAATAAATGAAATATTATGCTTTTAGAATACTTGTATGCATTGCAGTACGTTATAAACACGTGTAATACATTGGTTTAATATAAAATATTAAATTAAAAAACGTCATTGGATGATAAAAATCTCATTGTTTAAAAAATCATTTTGTAATATATTTTATTTTAAAAAAATCATTTTTTTAAGATAACTTGTTTTTTACATAAATTTTGTTTTTTGAAAATAAAATATTTCTTACTTTAAAAGTTTTGATTTTAGAGGATTTCATATTTTATAAAAAAATTTTAAAGTGTGCTTTATAATAATAAGATAAATAATATGTTAGTTATTACTATTATAATTATAGTGTAAGAAGGTGACATGTGTCATTAGTAGTTTAAGATTGTGACAAGTGGCAAATTTGTTATTCTTTTATTATAGAGTATAGATTTGTAGTTGTAGCTGCAAATTTTAAGGATTTATAAATAAAGAACGAAATGAATTGAAAACAACTAAATTAGTCAAACACGATAAAAATAATAATATTTACCCGTTTAACGTAATCATTTATCATAATCTATATCTATATTACATAATAAAAGAATAACAATTGGTCATGTCATTCTAGACTATCCACGTTATATGTGCCACATGTAAAAACTATATTAGTTCTTGACGTTTAAAAAATTAATTTCATTTAATAAATATGATTAAATCAAACTTTATATTAGGTAAATTAATTAAATTGAGTTTTCTTTAAAATCTTACTTAACTAATAAATAAAAGTTTTCTAAGGACACTTGACGCATTTTATAGCACCTTAATGTTCTTTTTCCGCCTTTCTTTCCTCTTAAATATATCATATATAAAATATAATTTTAACATGATTATAAATTAAAAATAAGACTTTTTTAATACATTGAAAATATTTTAATATTAAAAAAAACACACTTTAAAAGCCCAAATTATTATAAAATTTAGAATTTATAAAAATAGTTGTACAAAACAAAATATTTAAAGAAACGAACTTTAAAAAAATAGCGTTTAAAAGAAATAATATAACTATTTTATTATTTAATCTAAGAAATTATATTTAATCGTATTTTATATTAAAAAATCATCTTATATATTTTAAATTTTTATTGGTAAATATTAACTAATAATATTTTTTATTTATCTCGTGTAATACACGAGGTACTTGCCTAGTGCTAAAATACAATCATGTCAAAACTTTCCATTTTTTATCAATAGTTTTGAAAGTTTTGGGTTAGATCCTTTGTACTTCCTTGTTCTACTCGTTGAGAGGGTCGTTTAGACACCAAGAATGCGACAACTTCTAGATAAAGTCTGTTCTGAAAACCCAATTGACCCTTGCTGGGACGAACCTAGCTGAAGCCGTCCATTTGGAGGATTCAGAAATTGTAAGGATTCTTACACTTTGGCAAAACTATTAGAGTAGTCAGAATGATTTAGTTACACTTTTCAGCAGTATAATGTTTGGCTAGTGCATATAGATATGCATTATTTAGCTTAAACAAAACAACCACTATAATCAACTAAAACTGAAATGTGGCAGCAGCTTCTTTCACCGGAGCAACATACTATTACCTCATTTTTAAATTAGAGCAGGCGTAATACACCTTCTAAACGTTTATATGTAAAAAAGATAACCCTTAGTTACTTCACAAATTCACGCTTTGATGACATCAATGTGAACAGTAGAACTTACCCTATTCCCTGTATAGCATATGATCAATTGATAAAGAAATTTAAGGATTGATAAAGAAATTTAAGGTGGTAAATAAAAGATGCCTAACAAGCCTGCTTTACAACAGCCCTGTTTTAAAGAACCGAATTCACATAATGGTTAACTATGAGTTATCTTTCTTAAATGTCCACTCTATATCTTTAATTTCAAACAAGAACAAAAGTAGTAACATAAAGAAGGAAAAAAGAGCAATTGTATCATACGAATGGTGATTACAAGTATGCTACTGGAAATGTTATTTATATTACTCAAGCAATCAAACATTAATATGCATACTATGAAACAGAACTTGTTGCCATCTTGAGCTACTTACAACTTTCTTCTAGCACCTGCAAATGTAAGATTTATTTTAGCATCATTCCTTTTCTTCTAGCACACTTCATCAGGAGTGCAACAATTCTAAGAAGTTTGCAGTGAAATAAAAAAGTAAATACATATCAGTGGCCTTGAAGAAGTAAAGTCAAACAATCCAAAAGAGTTTTCAAGACTATATACTAATGCATGCAAGGCCAAAACTCAATCAAAAAAATGTATACATATCCTACAACAACTTTAGAAGACCAAACACAATATTTGTGAGAAACCACCCGACTCAATTTTATTAATTACTGAATAATATTGGGTATATCAAATTAGAAAACCTTAAACCCTTTTAATAATGAAACAAAACACAAAAGTCAAAAATTGTGATGACTGAAAACAATCTAACCCAAACAAAACCTTATTCAATATTTGGTTTTCTATCAACTTTTTGAACAGTCTGTCTGTCTCATGGATCCTAGCTTCTGGCATGAATCGTTTTATATATGTGTTAGGTGTGGAACTCGTGTGTTTTATGAGTTCGAATACACAAAAAAATTAATAGTTCTTAATGAAATTTTTTACTTATAAAGTGATATTTTAGTTTTAAATAACTACTAAAACAATAACATATGCTTAATAAAGATGCAATCAATAGACGGAACACTTCATTACAATACTCAACAGTCTGCTTATTAGCCACGCATTTTTTTTGTTTGGTTAATCGAGTAGAACTAAAACTTGATGACAGAAACCGTGTTTGCAGCATTTTCATCAAACCAGTACAAAGTGTTATACAAGTTGGTAACTTTTTCAAACATAGACGAGGATGATCATAATTTAAAAACTCATGCAAGAAATCAAATTAAGCTCTAAATCTAACATCTATAACCTCTAAAACTACATTTAAATAAGTAAGAAATCTTCAAGACAGGTACTTTGTTGTTGCATCAATCAGTTTATACACCAGACTTGTATTGTTAAATTAAAAGGTAAATAAAATAAGCACAACCTTGTTTTTTTTTAGAGAAAAAAAAACTGTGTTATACCACAAAACATATTCCTGCACGTGTTTATCGAATTGATCCATCAGATATTGATGAAACTTTGCAAACACCAGCAGAAGTTGTAAATGGTAGATCTTTATAGCAGGCTACAAGATCCTTGTCTGAATGCAGATCCACTTGCAGTGTCTCCCAAACCTTCTTCTTAGGGTTCAGAACATCATCAGGCTCACCCACGAACCCAGGAAAGGTGACCCTCTCTCCAATAGCAGCAGACTCAGGTGGCTCCACCAATTCAACCTGAAATTACGACGGCTCACAGACATGTATGGTTATTGATTTAATACACATGGGAGGAAAATTTGTATAATTATGACTTGATTACCTTGGTGTGATCGCTAGTGGAAGCACAAAGAACCATAGCTTGTGATTTGATTCCCCTCATGGTAGCTGGCTTTAGGTTGCAGAGAACACACACCTTTCGGTTCTAAACAAAAAAGAACAAAAAGAATTGTAAATATGAGCCACGTCACTTTCTCCATTATCATAATGTATTTTATGGTCAAAACTCAAAAGCACACCAAGAATGTACCAAGGCTTGAATTTTAGAAGTTTTGAACCATGAACGAGCACGTGTGTGCATCGCTTTCTACATTATAGTTATGCATGTGTGTTTGTATACTGTTGATATTAGTAACTAATATTTATAACGCAAGATACATTGTAAGAACCTGCATCTCTTCAAGAGGAATAAATTTGACAAGCCCACTAACGACAGTCCTAGGTTGTTCTTCACCAACATCAATTTTCTCCACATACAAAGAATCAGCATCAGGATGTTTCTGAACTTCCTTGATAACTCCAACACGGATATCAAGTCTATTGATTGTTACTTCCTGTTCAGCAGTAGCGGCCTTAGTTTTAGGTTCCCCTGCAGATTTAGCTGGACGTTCTTTCTTTCCACTTTTATCTGCAAATTCAGTTGATACAGACATCAAGTTTTAAAGAAAGATAAACTATGATATGTTAAAAATTTGGTATAAACAATAAACGAATCACCAAAATCATGACAACTTTAAGTTCAATTTGAGAACAGACTTAAGCAGATGCCAATTCCTGACTTTCAGTGGCCTAAAGGAATTCCGGAGAAGTGCTAAAATTGAAAATTCTAATCAAGGGTAAGTGGGTAACCTGTATCCCAGGTGTAATACAAAATATTGAATTCAAATTAAGTATTAGTTAGCAGTGTTAGGAATTAAGCGGTGCCGTGGAACCAGATAAAGACATACACGCACACGAAAGCAAAGAAAATAGAACACGCAATATGACGTGGTTTGGTCGATGAGACCTACGTCCAAGGGTGGCAACTAGGGATTCTTTATTGATTAGGTGTTAAAGATTACAATTATATGACTGAGGCACTAAGATTTAAATATAAAATAATTAGGTTAAACACCTAATGGGCCAGGATTGGGGCCGGCTTCCCTAAACCTCCCAAAGGCCTACGTAAAACCTAACAAGCAGTTTAGTTATAATTTCTTTAAGCTCCCTCAAAAAAAGGTAAATATCACATTTACCTAACAAAAGATCATGTTATCAAATCGCCTGCTAATTTAACTTAAAACAATCATCCCCTTCCTTTAATTAGCATTAGAATAAGAAACTTTGAAGGGCAAGGAAAAAGAGAAGGGTACAACAGTCACTTTATAAATTGTGATTAATGAAAAGAGTTAAGTATGCTGAATGGATATATATGATATCAATTATTTGAATTGGATAATTGTGTTTGCAAGGCTCTAGGAATAATAAGGATTTGACTCATTAAATTTCAAGATTATGTAATTGTGCCGTCTCTTCAGTAAAGAGCAAGACTAAAAAATGAAGCAAAACCTAAAACAAGCATTGCACAAGTTGACCAATACTGGTAAAATTGAAAAAATAGCAATCACCTGAAATTTTTGCATTCTTCAGCTTTTCGGTAATTTTCTTGGCTTCAGCTTCTTCCTTAACAGCCCGATCAGCACGGTCAGCTTGACTTCCAGCAAACTTATTCCTAAAGAATTCCACTTCTTCATCTTTCTGCAAATCACATGAAAATTGAAAAAGAAACATAAATAAGAGATTTCCGTCCCTCTTGCATATACAAAGTAAACAGAAACAGAAACACAACAGCACAACAAATTTACCAATTCCTTAAACAATGGTGCAGGGGTTCCAATTCTGTGACCCGCAGGTACGATATCCCAAGGACTTTTAGCTTTTACAATATCCCCCTTCTCATCCGAAAGGGACAGTTGAAGAGGCAGATTAAGCTGTTTGAGTACCTGTAAAATAAAACGATAAAAATGTTTGTAAAGATTATCTTTTTACAATATAACAGATTTCTTTCAAAAACATTCAAATAGAAATAGGAAATTCCGTGCCTCAATGGAAAATGATGGCATAAAAGGTTCTAAAAGGCATGCAAGAAGAGAAACTACTCCCACTGAAGTTTTCATGACTATGGAACAGGAAGGAAGGTCTTCCTTGTAAAGCTTCCAAAATTGGCTTTCCTACATAAAAAAAGCACATTCGTTGGTGACTCAAGAGTTTTAAGTGATTCTTATTTAATTTTTGTTTGCAAACTAACTTGTAGATAAGCATTTCCTTCGCCAGATATATTCATTGCAATTTTCAATCCTTGCTTTAGTTTGACCTACACCAATTTCAAAACAGAATTTTTTTTTATATAATTTAAAGATAAAAAAGTGTGGCAGAATATAAACATATTCCAGCATAACCACTTGCCTTCTCCATGGCCTCCACATATTGGTCAACATAGTTACCAATTTCTCTCCCAATGCTTTTGTTAAGGGGTGTGACTCTGCATCTGGAGCATCAGGAACTATGGAATTGTATCCTGAACCCTTACCAGATTCCGAGTCTGTCAATTGTACGCAATCAAAATAAGAATATAAAGCATTATATAGTAGAAATAATGGAATCATGCTATTTTTCACATAGTTCAGATTCTAATGGATACCAATCACTAACCTGGATCTTTAGCAACAAAGCTCAATACACGGTTGATGAAATTGCCTAAATTATTTAGCAATTCACTGTTTAGCTTTGCTTGCAAATCTGCCCATGTAAATAATGTGTCGGATACCTAGACCAAAAAACTCATTAAAATTGAAATAATAACAAAAAAAAAAAAGAATCCAAAAATATTTGGGAATTACAGAGTGAGGATGGTGTTATCAATCAAATATGAAGCAAATGTCCTACCTCTGGTCTATTGGTCAACAAATAATATCTCCATACTTCTACGGGAATATTTGTATCCTTTGCGTCATTTCCAAAAACTCCTATACCCTTACTCTTTGAAAACTTGCCTGCAAGTGTACAAACAGGTCCGACTGAAAATTCTAAAATAAAAACTATAATTCTTGGGTTAGTATAGCACAAACCTGCTTCATAATTTAAGTACTCTGTAACACTAATAGTCTTCATCATAGTCCAGCTCTCCCCGGTCCCAATTAGTGTAGAAGGAAACATTACCTAGCAATGTTTTTTAATTATTATTAAAATTCCTGTTTTTAGCAGACACTAGAAAATAGTAAAAGTAAAGAAATTGCATCCTTAAGAATAAACTTACAGTGTGAAATGGGACATTGTCCTTTCCCATAAACTGATATAGCTCCACATTTTCAGGATTTTTCCACCACTTTTCCCACTCTTGAGTATAGCAATTAGTTATTGAGACATATCCAATAGGTGCATCAAACCATACATAGAAAACCTAAATAATACGTGGTTGAAAAAACATCATCACAATAAGCTAAAACCACAAATAAACAGCTATGAATGATACTATAAGTAAATATAATAGGTTCCTTACCTTGTCCTTGAATTTCTCAAGAGGGACTGGAACGCCCCACTTCAAATCTCTAGTAATACAACGTTGCCTCAATCCTTCTTTAAGCCATGCATTTGTTGCATGAATGGCATTTTGACTCCATGAGCCAGCCACTGACATAGTGCTGATGTAATCCCGCAGTTTACTTTCTAATAACGGGAGTTCAAGAAACAAGTGGTCTGTATCACGGATTCGAGGACTAGTTGCACAGACCTATTAGCAGAACAAAAATGAAGCTATACACAGGAATGGGAAAAATGTACAAAAAAAGAGAGAGAAGTTTACCATAACTTTATTCATTCAAAGTTAATTTCAATGGAATGGACCATTGCATTCATTCTGATTTCAGTATGCAAAGTGCTACTAACACTCAAACAAACTTGTCCTATAAATATTAAACAATAAATCTAACCAAATGTATTAATATCCTTTATAGGTAAAGAATTCAAGTAGCTTCTTTTCACTCAAATCTTTGAAAAACATTATCACAAACTTGCTGGGATTAGCTTAATAAATCACAAGGAAAGATAAAGCCATCCTCAAAAACATAATATAAATTAAATCAAAAAAGATAACTAACTATCTATTGCAATGCGCTAAATTGTGTCCAACAAAAACAGATTTAAGATCATCATATATAAAAAGAACATTAAACCAAATCAGCAGATATAAGAGAACAGTAAATTAACCTTGCATCGAGGGTTGATGAGTTCTGTTGGATTTAATAGCTTGCCACATTTTTCACATTGATCTCCTCGTGCAGAATCATAATTACAACCCGGTGTTGGGCAGTTTCCCTCCACAAGCCGATCAGCTAAAAACTTACTGCATGTATCACAGTATAGCTGCATCGTAAAAAAAAAATTACCATCTTCCCACAATACTTAAGGGAATCCATAATTAATTTAAAAGCTTAAAGCATAATAATTAGAATATAACTAAAGATAAACACACCTGCTGCATCGTATTCTCAGAAAGCCAATTATTCTCCAGCAACTTTTTGAAAATTGCTTGGCAAACTTCAGTCTGCTGTGGAGTTGAAGTTCGTCCAAATTCATCAAAACTTATATTAAACCATTTGTATACGTCCCTGTGAATTGCATGGTACCTAGACCAATAAATCAATTACAGAGCATTAAAATCCAATTATTATTATTATTATTAGGAATTCATAATTCTTGATAAAAAATTTATAAACTCATCTTAAAATCAACTAAAATAAAACTTAAACACTTGATTACTTGTCACAAATTTCTTTAGGAGTGCAATTTTCTTCCAAAGCCTTGGTCTCAGTAGCTGTTCCATACTCATCAGTACCGCATATGTATATCGCGTTGTATCCCCTCAATCGGCAATACCGAGCAAACACATCCGCACTCAAAACACCTGCAAAAATCATCAAATTAAGTTGAAATCAACCATTAATTATTCAAGACAAAGTGTACTTCATGTACTATGTTCTTACAGCCAATTATGTTTCCAAGGTGAGGAACGTTGTTGACGTAAGGAAGGGCACTGGTGATCAGGATGTTTCGTTTGCCCGGAATCGGAAGCTTCACCGATTTCTGATCGTCTCCGGCGCCGGTCACAACATCGCCCATTTGTTACGAACGAATTAGGGTTTTGAGTTCGGATTGAGAGAGACTCAACGAAGTCGTAGTGGCGTTATTGATGTGATGTTAGGCGATGCTGGCGGAAGAAAAGGTTGTAGTGATGGAATCACTTTAGGGTAAAGCATGAAATGATTTACAAAATAAACACCAAACTATGAAAGTTTTCAACTTTTACCATGTATCAAATTAAGATTTTGATACTTAGGAATTTAACTTTAACGTATATTTTAAACAAAAATAAGCTATCCTCATTTAAAGGCTTAAAGCCAACCCATCTTGAATTTCTTATCACTTACGCAACGTGTTAACGATATGTCAGGGCATATGTCATATTCAGTGACGAAGCTTGGAAAAAAACTCAGAAGGAGCTGAAGGATTTTTAAGAAGAAAACGGAGGGGATCGAAGGATTTTTAGGATGAAAATAAAGGGGGCGAAGGGTTTATAGGAAGAAAACGAAGGTTTACCGAAGGATTTTCCGATGAAATGCTATTATATCGACCCTTCCGAGCGAAAAAACAGGAGGGCCGGGGCACTTCTGGGCCCCTAAGCTTCGTCCCTTGTCATATACAAACCTTGTTACAAGACTTATGTTCTAAAACATGTCCATTTAGTGTATGTTACTGTTGTCAGTTTTTAACAAGAAAAATGATAAACATAATACGTTAGAATTCAAAGATTTGTGTCATCCATCATGGACTTTATCACCTAAAAAAATAAACAAGATGTGAATCACATTATATTATTACTTTTTATTGAATTTACAATGAAATTGTTCATGTAGATCCTCATAATCTCTAATGTATTTACATACATGACTTGTTGAATGAATATATTAACTAAAATGCAACTTACAAGAGTGGAAATCTAAGCGTCTAGCTAAATCGATTTCGATGTAAACCCAAATTGTAAGCTACAATTAATACAAGTTATTATCGTGATTAGCATCACCAAAAGGTATAGCAGGTTGGAAATTAGTTAAAGATAAGTAGCTAACATCAAACATTTATGTATTGCATTTAGAAAGCTTGATTAGTGCACTTGCAATATCTTCAGCTCTAGTTGAATTAATATAAGCAACACGTGGACTCTCTTCAGGAACTATGTCTTCTTTATAGTAGCTACCACTGGTTCTAAGCAACTCTTCAGAACCCGTTTTGACAATGCCTTTTAGAATTAGCGTCTTGTGGGTCCCTGATATGAGTTCTTCGTAATCCGTGTCACCGGTTTCACCAAGGAGTACGTACATATTCGCAACATTTAATCTCCAACGGACGAAGAAAAACCTATTGATCATCAATAAAAAAACTCAAAGTGTATTAGTTTGACTGTATATAAGTTCAATGATTTTCCAGTTGTTTTGGTATAGCATCAAAGATCAAACTCAAAACAAGATCTTGAGGCTAGAGATGACAAGGCAAGCATGTTGGAATCGGGCAAAACGGGTTTTGGTTGAGAAGGTTTATTTTAATTTTTTACGTGCATATGAGTTGAAATGATTCGAGTTGGTTTGAGTTAACCCTTACACTTTTTCTCCAAATCATTAAATTTTTATTAGATAATGCATTATTTATGATTACATAAACAAGTTTAGTTTCATCAGAAATTAAAAAAAAAAAAGCATTAAATATAAAATGATGTTGGAGGTGATTTACTGATTTGCATACTGTAAAAGGAATTTTGGGCAACTTTCAACCCAAACCCTTTGGCTGCAAGCTTCCCCTTTGAGGTGAATTCTTTTTTCATTTGACTGTTTAACTAACCAACTCATTCATAAGTGAAACGAGCCAAACTCGACACATCAATTTGAGACATTTTACCTGAGGGCTTGTGCTCGAGAGGCGAGTAGAGGAATCACTTGCATTCTTGTAGAGCTTCTACAATACATAAGATGGCACCTTAGACCCCTCATTCTAAATTTCTGTCTTAAATCATCTACTTTCCTTGCCTGTATATGCAACCAGAAAATAAAATCAAGATCATAAAAAAGGCTGTTCTTAAATTAGTTGGATTATAATATATAAAAATTACAAATTGTTTTTTACACCTTTTCGACATCTTTAATCAGAAAAGATGAGCAATGGGAATTGCTAGATCTCACATCTTCTTCAATCACCTTTGAAGGTTTAACAGATTTCCCCTCTTGATCTTCAGGTGTATTCATCAATCTCCAAGCAGTTTCTTTATACCATCAGAACCCCACCTGTACTCAACATGTGATGCATAATCCGGATCCGGGTACAGTTCATCATTTTCTTCACAAGTACCTGGATAATAAACTTCACTTCCACTACTACAAACCATTGCATCAAACTCATTCACCTTAATGTTCCCATTTTTCAAGAAATCCACCAGTTCTGATATTGGCATGGCTGTGGATATAGCAACACCAACCCCTTTTGCAAATTGGGAGTCAAGTTTGATAGCATTAAACGTGTCTTGTATAACACTGATCATAGTTTTTTCGGGTTCTCCTTTGCTGTCATAGCAATCAACTGCTATAACAATCAGCTTTCGCCTCTTCCTTAACACTGGATACTTGGACAAATTATTGTTGTCATTTTTATTAATCTCACTAACTTGATCTGATGATTGAGGTTTTTTCATCTTGCTCATTACTCTTTTTACTTGATCTTGAATATCTCCCCCACCATCTGATGAGTCATTAATTGAACAAGATCTGTCTCCATCTATAGATAAGACTAATGATGCATCTTGTACATCTCGAAGTGAGTCATTTAAAGATTCTTCCTTTGGCATTCCATCTGCAGGGTGTCGGTTTTCCATGCAGGATGTCTCATGCGACATGATGCCACGCGTGTTAGATACGTGTGACAGTGTTCGGGCCATGAGAATAGGTGTATGTTTCTCCAACCACTTTTCTGACACTCCTGCCACAAAGTTTTCTCTGAAAGTAGTTTAAGTAGCGCGTTAGCTATTCCTTGTTGATCATGGGGGTCTATGAGTAGCCCGTTGTTCAATGCCTGCAATTGCATACATATGACCAATAGTTGTTCATGCTACATATGGGAGTGTTTGGATGTGTGTTTCGAAAGTGCTCGTGTGATATAAATAATCAATTTCAAAACACCAATCTAACTATCTAAGCACCTTGCTTAAATAGAGGAACAATGACGAGTTATCTATGCAAGGAGGATAAAAATAGAATCAAATGCATGATTTTGTAATAGAAAAGAAACAAGATAACATACTCTGTGAATATCAACAGGACCACCATTTTTAGTTGCTACCATAGGAAGTCCATGAGCTGCAGCCTAATCAAATATTAGCACAGGATACTAACTTTCAGTTCTCAAGTAAAACAAGAGTAAATTTTGTAAATTTACAAGAGATTTATAACAACAAACCTCAATCAACGTAAGCCCAAAGGGTTCCACTAAAGCAGGATTTATAAAAACACCCTGTCACAAGAATAATAAAAAAATAATCACAACTTTGTATCATATGCCAAACAAGTTAAAAAGATTGTATAAAGTACGCATTATCACCACTAAATTACAGCAAATAGAGCTTGTTTATAATTATATACTAGAACCTGTTTTCAGTTTTGAAACCTGGTTATATATGCTTAGGGAATGCCACTTGACCCGTTTTCTTGTGAAACCATTTTACCAATGGGAATATCCAGTATTTTTGTGGTAGTGGATAGACCTTAGTTTTGGCAGCAAGACGGTAGATCTCTGGAACATCGTTTTGCTTATGATGCTTTGGGAATGCCACTTGACCATAAAGATCATATTTGTCCACCAGTTTCAGTACAGTTGTTAGCACACTAGCGTTTCCAGCAGACATTTCTTCTATATCATCTCTATTCCCCATTATAAGTGTCTGTATTTAAGCCTCTATCATTAAGTCAACAAATGTATACAAATATACATACATATATAGATATACACACACAAACCATTACCTAATTAGGAGCCAAAGAAACCACTGTCTGGCCATTGGATCATTTTAAACGGATCAAACCTCCATGATCAATGGCCAAAAAGTTGTTCATATGGTTCCATTACATAATGGTGCTCATTTGAATTCACCCATATACACACATAAACTAAGCCAGTCTACTTACAAGATTAGCAAGTCCTCTCAAAGAGGGACATTCACCAAAAGCCTTCAAAAGTGTAGTAATGTTTTTCTTTGGGTCTGGTCTTGACAAGGCCAATATCATTGGTTTGTGTGGATTTGTCAAAAATCGCATAATCTGCAACAAACGTCTTGCTGATGAACAATGCACCACATATATGAATATTACCATGCATTTTAACCAAAATTGTATACTCACTTCTGACCATATTGCTGGCACTGATTTTGGTGAAGGCCCTTCTATGTTGGTTAATGATGGATCCCCATCAGCCTCATTTGCTTCTTGGATAACCTTGCTGAAATCCATCCCAGGAGGAATAACCTGGAAACAATTATTATACTGTTAGTTTGATTATCATGCTTGTATATGAATGGAATAGGTTTTCATATGCAGTTGTCATACTTATAAAAAGTGGTGCCTATTTTTTATATTTACTTTATACGTAATCAAATAAAGGTTTTTTAATTTTCTACATGCATATTAAGCATAACAAAACCTCAATAAAAGTATATTTTTCTAGTTTTTGAAACAAAAAAAGTGATTTAAAGAAATTTGTTCCCAAAAAGATATATGTTACTGAAGATTATATAAGTAAAACTAACTTTCACTAAATGGATAGGAAACAAAAACACCCTTTGGCCATGGAAATGAAAATCCGCCAAATGAAAAAAAATCACATTCCATGGCATTTCATTAGACAAAAAAAAAACCACTTTTATTCAATCCAATGGAGTCTACCATTCCATTCATTTCTCTGATCCCAAACTGCAATGAAGGATAAAGCTAGACAAAGAAAATAAGAACATTTAGATTGTAACCATTAGCATAATGAAGTATAAGAACATTACCCGCCATCCTTGGCATAAATCTACCATGACAATCAACACCCTGTCTGGCACGCGCCCGTAAGACTTTCTCAAGCTTGACATCAAACCATCATACAAACCCCATTGTTCATCAACTTCTTGTTTGGTGCTTGTAATCACAAGTTCAGCTGCATCTAATGAAAGCTCTTCTGCTTCAATCCTTCTCATAATCCTATAAGTCGAATTAATATCTTCTTTTGACTGTCGACCCTGCTTAAGAAGCTGTTCTAGCTTGTTTCTACCAAGAGAATGCCCGGTTAAAACCATGGGAACATTAAGCGCACCAGAAAGAATAGCTGCACTATCACCTGCGTCTGCATAATGACCATGAATCACATATGGCCAAACCGGTGGCCCCCACCAATTTGTTCACCCAATGCTGTGGACATATTAAGAATGTGAGCAAGTGCACCATCCACAAATTCTTGGATATATTGCCAAAGTAATTCTTTTCTAAGGTACTTGTCAGGAGGCCCAAATGGTATCCTTATAATATAAGCCCCACTGCTTTCACCAACATCATCATCGGGATCATCAGAGCCTACTGCCAACATCTCAGTGGGCTCACCATAGCTCCAATCTACTTCTGGGGATGACACTTGGCGGGTGAAAAGATCGACTCTATACACCCCTGGTGTCTTTGCAAGTGCTCGAGCAAGCTCAACAACATACTTGATCTATCATACCCATTGAAACAAAAGAATAATTATGGTAAAAAACACTAAGACCTTTGACTAAAGTACCAAAACTGGTACTTTTCAACTTTTTGTAAGCTGAAAAGGGCTATTTTGGCAGTTTCTTCCATTGTTCTAAAAATGAAAAAGAAAAATAATATTATTATTTACTTAATAATCTAATATCGTGGACAAAAAAGTTTATGAATGATATGCATTAGAGAAACACTCTGCCCAACTTTTAACCCAACCCGCCCGTTTGACTTGTTTCATTTTACATGTTGGATCTTTTAAACCAAAAATAACTTGAAGTATATGACTATATGTAACTACCTGACCACCTGTATCAGAATCACGACCAAGCTCCATATTTTCTCCACGAACCAAACCGTGCAAACTGTTTAAGAAGAAATTATTCTCATGTTTTAAGTCGAAGATATAACAAAAGTAACTAATACCTGATGAGGACAATGTAAAGCTTCTTCTCTTTTTTATCATCTGACCAAACTTCCAAGCTAGAAGCATTATGTTGGTAAGTCTTATTTGGGCTCTCACCTATATCACCGATATCTCCTTTTTCTGATTCGGACATGTCTTCTGACATGTCCTCCCTTACATCGATGCGCCCTTGTTCTCTTTCGAATCTCCGCTTTGCAACACGTTGAAAATCCTCCCACTCCAACTATTTGAATTACAAAAACTACTAAAAATTTGATTTTCTAGTTAACTTTTATGATTTTCTAGTTCACTTACTCTTCTATGGCTATGAGTTCTACTCGTAACCATAAAATTATACAAGCAACTACTTGACGAGATAACCAAAGTTTTACAATGAATCAATGATGGATTGCACCAGCAACAGCAATGGAGAAATTAGACTTTATGATAAATGATGATACTTAATTATATTATCCGTCGTATTACGGGCAACTTTGATTCTAATAATCCAAATTATTACAATTTGGCTAATGGCTCTCGTGACTTACGCTTTTTGTTGCTAGATGCAATCCTACTCGCATAGCCGCAACAACATAGATTTGTTGATTTATCGTAGATTTACACTTGATTTCATCTGTATTATGTTTGGGATGATTGTCATGTATCCCTATCTTCACTCATAATCATGGTCGTAAGCAAAAATCAAGTGGGAATTTGTTAAATTTGGATGATCAACAGCAGATTGGGAGCATGGATTATCATCCAATCGGCTAGATTTATTAAAATCTAATTTGTGAAAGGCTTGATTAAATTATATGTACCTGTTTCTTCTTCTTGCGAGTGAGATGCCAAATACGCCAACACATGTTCTCGAGTCGCGAACTCCGTTCTCTGGTGTTTCTGGTCGCCACGACCTTGATCCATGTGCGATGCAAATCAGTCTCATCGACTCCTGTAACCACTTCTTCAACAAAATATTTCGTCGGATTGAAATCCCCTCGTTCTCGCAAACTCTCCTTGTTGTCGTCTATATGCGACGATTTGCTGTTCAAAATCGCCCTCTAAATACCCGTTGATCCATTCATTCACTGCCATTTCATCGATCAAATCACATCATCATAAGCGAAATCTCGAAATTAATTTAGTTATTTTGATATGCATCTGAATTCTTGTCTGTAATTCCGATTCCTTCGGATTGTGTTTCTGAAATTGAAAATGAAAATGGGAGTATGAGTGAGGAGAAGAGGTTTATTAGGAGAGAGACTCGGTACGAAGAAAGATATATATACAGAGAGAGAGATGGTGGTGTATGTATAGGTTACACACACAACGAAGATGATGCAATGCAGGAACCACATGGCAGTTGACAGTTGAAACGACGGTTAACATAAAACGAGGGAATTGTCATTATTAACGCGTGTTGTGTCTTAACATTTTTTCAGCGTTTTGAAAACCGGACCGGACCGGCAGGTCGGACCGGGAACCGATGGATGGACCGGTCCGGTTAAGGGTCTTGAACCGTTTTTGGATGAACCGGCCGGTCGGACCGGTGAATCAGCAGCGGTCGGACCGGAAAACCGGTGGTCGGATCGGT
>SZYD01002294.1:0-31959 GCA_009363875.1 Mikania micrantha | reverse complement strand
GCATTCTGTGATAGTACATTAGACATCAACACAGGTGAGTTCATTGCCCTTTTCAAACATTTTTGTTTTAAACGGGGGCTGAGAAGCATGCGTAAACTGTTATTTAAATTGTTTACTTAAATGCTTTTAAATTTATATGTTTTACATATATATAAAATGTTATCCTAGACCATGTCTAGGAAGATTTTATGCAGGTTTACTAACTGATTTACTTATAAACTAAGTGAATAATCAGATTTAAACTAAAAGATTTCAACGGATCAAAACATTTCAAAAGAATCACATCAAACATTTTGGCAAAACAAGTGTGGGAGTTCAAGGAAATCAAACCAAACATTTTGACAAATCAAGTGGGTGAGTTCAAGGAAATCAAACAAACATTTTGACAAATCAAGTGGGTGAATTCAAGGAAATCAAACCAAACATTTGACAAACAAGTGTGGGACTTCAAGAAATCAAACAAAACAATCTTTGCAAAGACAACATTCAATGTTCTACAAACCAAGTGTTTGTTGAATAACGAATCAAGTGTACAATCGATCAATGAATCTAGTATTCTATGATCAACGCATCAAGTACATCTTGTGAAAGAATCAGACGAATCAATAAATCATTTTCAAGGGAAAGCCTGGGAAATATCAGAGATAGCATACGCACAAAAACATTGACGAAACATAAAATCCTGCATTTCAAGAAGTCCTAGCTAGACCGTTTGACTTCTAGGTCGTATGTTTGAGGATATTTACAGTTTCCCTAACTACTAAGTACCTAGATTGACAGACTAGTCTACTCGAGTATGACCACAGGCCCCAATCATTAGGACTTAGATTTTATTAAATGTTTATTTATTTATTTAATTAAGCATTTATAACTGTTTATACAATTACTATGGTTGATCACATTGTGTGATGAACTTATGAAATCAACATGGATTTCAAATGATTGTAATTACAGGGACAACAAACAGAAGAACTTATGGGTTGTGTTAAGGGTCAAAATGCTTAATTGTCATTAACAGCAGTGTCATATGCATATTAGTATGTGGTGGGATGTTGGCTAGGGCTTGTCCCTTACATATGCCCTATATATAAGCATATCGATGTGGATATTACATGTGGTGTTAATGAGGTTAGGGTCTTTACCAAAGGAGGTTTTCAAAATCATTTTCAACTACTAAAACTATATGAACTCACCAACCATGTGTTGATTTTATTTTTGCATGACTTCTCAGGTGACGAACAGGTCAACTAGGAAGCTTATGCTTTTGGACTAGGACTTCAGATAGAAGACTTAGTATTTTTGGACCTGCGTGTTTTTGGAACATCATTATACAATTATTTTGTATATCTTGTGCAGTTACGAGATAGCTATTTTATGATGTTCATGATTGGATTTACATTGTTAAATTATGAACGATACGGATGTAATTTAACTTTGTAATTCTAATCAATTTAGCATTTCTCATTTATATCATGTGTAATGTAAACAATCTGATCACTTTCGATTATCATTCTCGATATCGCGCCCGGGAACCTTCCGCCCGTCGGGGAAACCCGATCCTACCCCGCCGGCTCGGGGTGTGACAACTACCACCGTCTGAGATGCAAGAACTGTTTAGTCAGCTTCAGGAACTTCTAGAAAAAGGGTTTATCCGACCGAGCTACTCACCATGGGGAGCTCCGTTCTCTTTGTCAAGAAGAAATACGATTTGTTTCGTATGTGCATCGACTATCGTGAGTTGAACAAGCTGATAATCAAGAACAGATATCCTCTACCCAGGATCGATGATCTGTTTGATCAATTGCAGGGAGCGACTTATTTCTCTAAGATTGATTTGCGATCCGGGTATCATCAGTTGAGAGTAAATGATGAGGATATATCAAAGACGGAATTTAGCACTCGTTATGGACACTATGAGTTCGTGGTTATGCCATTTGGGCTGACCAATACATCGACAGTGTTCATGGACTTGATAATCGAGTATGTAGGCCGTACTTAGATCAGTTCGTTATCCTCTTCATTGATGATATACTGATTTATTCTAAGTCAGAGCAGGAACATGAAGATCATTTGAGGAAGGTCTTAGAATTGCTAAGAGCTGGACAACTCTATGCCCAGTTCTCTAAATATGAATTTTGGCTAAAGGAAGTTCATTTCTTAGGTCACGTTATTAATAGGGATGGGATACACGTAGATCCAGCGAAGATAGAAGCGATTAAGAACTGTAATACCCATCTACTCCAACAGAGATTCGTTCGTTTCTGGGTCTGGCAGGTTATTATCGAAGGTTCATTGCGAACTATTCAAAGATTGCCTTGCCACTTACAACTTTGAACCAGAAAAGTCAAGAGTTCATATGGGGCAGAAACAAGAAGATGCATTTCAACTTCTTAAACAGAAGTTATGCAACTCCCCTATACTTAGTCTCCCAGAAGGCAATGATGATTTCATTGTTTACTGTGATGCTTCAAACCTTGGTCTTGGTTGTGTACTTATGCAGCGAGACAAGGTCATTGCGTATGCGTCAAGACAACTTAAGGTTCATGAGAAGAACTACACTACTCATGACCTTGAGTTAGGGGCTGTGGTCTTCGCACTAAAAATTTGGAGACACTACCTTCATGTGTCATCTATACCGACCACAAGAGCCTACAGCACATTCTCAATCAGAAAGAGCTCAACATGAGACAACGACGTTGGGTTGAGCTTCTAACTGATTAGGACTGTGAGATTCGTTACCATCCGGGTAAAGACAATGTAGTGGCGGATACTCTTAGTCGCAAGGAAACAATCAAGCCGATATGTGATTAGAGCAATGGAGATCATAACACAACCAAATCTGAAGGACCTGATTCGTATTGCATAGCAACGGGTGGTGATCAACAATCAGCTGAAGACAGAGTTAGACTGCGGAGTTGAAGGTAAACTAGAACCTCGATCTGATAGGGTTCTATATTTTAACGGCCGCATGTGGATTCCAAAGTCAGGCGAATTGCGCACGCTTATCTGTGATGAGGCTCATAAGTCGCGATATTCGGTTCATCCGGGAGCCAATAAGATGTATCAGGACTTGGGAACTTCTTATTGGTGGCCCGGAATGAAGAAAGACATAGCTTTGTACGTAGGGAAGTGTCTAACGTGTTCAAAAGTAAAAGCAGAACATCAGAAGCCCTCGGGACTTATGCAGCAACCTGAAATCCATCGATGGAAATGGGAGAAAATTTCCATGGATTTTATAACCAAGTTGCCGAAAACTCCGCGAGATTACGATTCGATTTGGGTCATCGTCGATCGACTCACAAAATATGCTCATTTTCGCCCAATCTGAGAGGATTACAAAATGGAGAAATTGTCCACTTTGTACATCAACGAGATCATCACGCGTCACAATACTCCAACGTCAATCATATCCGATCGTGATAGTCGGTTCACTTCTCGCTTTTGGCAATCATTGCAAAAGGCTTTGGGAACCCGTGTTAATCATAGCACGGCGTATCATCCCCAAACGGCGGTCAAAGCGAAAGGACTATCCAAACACTCGAGGACATGCTTCGTTCTTGTGTGATCGATTTCGGTGGGATTCGGGATATGCATATTCCACTCATCAAATTTTCATACAACAACAGCTACCATACGAGCATTCAATGTGCTCCATTTAAAGTTTATATGGTAGGAAGTGCTGATCGCCGGTCTGCTGGACCGAGTTTGGTGACTAACAGGTCGTAGGACCTGAACTCTTTCAAGAAACAACCGACAAGATCATAATCATGCAATCAAGGTATAAGGCCGCAAGTGATCGACAAAAGAGTTATGTTGATCGACATCTGTAACCGCTTGAGTTTCAAGTCGGTACCAAGTCTTACTCAAGGTTTCTCCCTGGAAAGGCGTTGTCCGATTCGGGAAAAAAGGGAAACTTGCACCTAGGTACGTTGGACCTTTTGAGATCCTGGAAAGGATTGGCCCCGTAGCCTACAAATTCAAACTTCCACTGGAGCTAAGAAATGTTCACGATACGTTTCATGTGTCGAATCTTAAGATATGATTGGTTGATCATGATGTTCAGATTCCACTGGAACACATTCAGATTCAAAACAACATGCAATTCGTAGAACCTCCAGTCGAAATCATGGATCATGGAGTCAAAAATCTTAATGAAGCCGTATCCTTATCGTAAAGGTATGAAGGGAGGGCAAATGTGGTGCAGAGTTATCCTGGGAACATGAAGACCAGATGAAGCTCAAGTACCCTCATCTCTTTACAGTATCTTCGGCTAGTTAATTTCGGGACGAAATTCCCTTAACTAGGGGAGACTGTAACATTTGTACATTAGTCTTGGTAATCATGAACAGGAATAGAACAGTGTGTACCTGTTATTCTATATGTCAATATGATTCATATGTACATGCTTGTGTGTTATAGCCTTATAGGATTTCTTTAGTATTAAGGATAAGTATATATTTATTTAAAGTGAGTTGCGCTAGGCAAGGACTCTATTGTATTATATCAAAATGGTGGTGGGCTGGCGGCTGATAAGGCAGGTAGCCGGACTCTACATATGCCCTATACATAAACCGCATTCAATGTAATGGGATAGTGTTGATGCGTAGTGTTATGATGAATATTATGACAAACAAATCATTTAAACAAATCGTAATGCGTTAAAGATATAAACTTTAAACTTATCAATACGAGTAAACGTTAATAAATTCATACAACGACCAAAAACGTATATAATTACGGGGATACACCTAACTATATTCGTTAAACTGTTCGAAAACGAATGAACAATTAAATAAGTAAAATATTATATATACGAATTACAATTCACATTATTCATTTACGTAATCGTTACGGCGCGTACATGAAAATTCGCGAAACCGACACCGAGCAAGACCGAACACGCGGGGAACCACTCAGGGTATAAAAACCCTAAATTTATTCCATCTACCACATTTATGGCAGCCAGATCTTCACTCTCCCTCTAAAATTCGTCCGAAGCCCTCTCTCACTAGAAAACCATCTCAAATTCAACTATAACTTCTTCATTTCTTCATCAAATCGAGCAAACAAGCTATCAAAACGATACTCTCGAAAAAAGGAAGCTTTTGACACCAAGGATTAGCCCTATCTTCAGCTCAAACTCTCGGAATCTTAGAGAGAAGGTTTGGATTTTCAGGGTTTTCTATTATTCACCATCTTCTTCAAATACACACCTGTTTATAGCCCTTCAACCTCAAGACTTGGACTCAAACACACTTGGGGAACCTTCGGAAATGGTTTTTTTTAGGAATTGAAGGATAGAACAGGAGAAGCAAGTCGATGGGGATATTATCGACACAAGGAAAATTCAGCTCACACTAATATAGACAATGGCAGCTTCAATTCAAATAAAATTGATGGTGTGCTATGCATGGAAGGCTGAGGCACAATCGATACTATGGAGGTGGAAGATCTTCAAGGTTTTGGAGGTTCAAAATTTTCGATATTAGCAGGGTTAATTAGAACCTGTCGATACTAGCTCCCGTCGATATTGCTAATATCGATGGGCTAGTGTCTTTGGTACATTGGCTTATCATCGATACTAGCCACGGTCAGCCTCCGAATTCATGAACCAAAATCCATGGATACCACTTGATCAAGGGCCAGCCACGATGTGAGAGATTGAACATGTCGATGTTAAGCCAAAGAGGTGCATAGTTTCGATGGTAACAGCCCATCGATATTGTTAATATCGATAGGTGTGTTAGCCAAAATCGGTTAAGGGTTGGATTGATTAGAACAAACTCAAACACATGGTTAACCACTCAAACCAATTATGATTCATCATAAACATGTAATCCAAAGAGAATGGCAATGAAAGTTGTTTCAGAGTGTTAGTATCGAAGGCCCCTCATCGATTCTAAGTCCCATCGACACTCCTAATATCCATGGGCACCACTTTGGTCTCAAATGAGTTCCTTCAATACTACTAAGCCATGCACACCTTTAAAACAATTCTAAACTACTGGTATTACACTTATTACGATCACACTAGGGTTGGAAGCTTTAAAACCCCGAATTACAATCGTTGGAACTATTAACAACCACCCATCGATATTGATAGTATCATGGGTGGGTTGTGTGAATCGGCTAAGTGTTGGTTCTATGGTTAAGGATATTACATGCTTTCTTTAACCACTTGATATGATCACTAGGGTTTAAAACTTAAACATTTCAATGAGATCATGGAAATCAAGGATGCTCAAGGATGTTCAAGTCACCATAATCACATATTGCATTAAGCATAACAAAAGTTGTGTATAATGTAGTATGACCCAAATTCTTTCATAAATCAATCATTAATCAAAAGAGTCAATCATGATTTCCAAGTTAATACAACACTCTTAAACATAAGAACAAGTTTATACAAAGGGTAGTCATTAACAAGTTAACACAATTCAATCAATCATTCAGAGACTATAACATCATAAATCTTATATTATATGTATGATTACAATGATATAGGAATTGTTTAGAGCTCTTGTTGAGTGCTACTTGTAAAGGATCTGAGTCTACTGCTGTCAGGTGAGAACATTAGCCCTTCTTTTACTGTTTTACAACCGTTTTGGGGTGGAACACGTGACCAAACGTCTTAAATGTTACAACTTTACAAATACATTATTCATTACTCTTTTGCATCAATCAATGGTTTACTCTTTTACCCTACTGGAATTACAAACTATTAAACTCTTTTCTACTAAAAGGTTTTATAAATTGTTTTACACAAATTGATTTTATAAACTGTTAAACTCTTTTGAAGAATAAGTTTTACAAACTCTTTTAACTATAAATTGTGTTTTCAAATAAAAAAATATGATTGAAAACTTGTATTTATACAAGGAATTTTTATCAACGTATTCGATCAAAGGTTTACAAACAAGGTATTCAATCAAGGGTTTCAATTCAAGGTATTCAATCACTAGATTTCAAAACAAGGTATTCAACCATGAGTTTTTAATCAAAGTATTCAATCATGCTAATCGTTTATTCAATCTTAACAACAACATATAGTCATGGTGTTCATCATTGTGAACAAACTTATACACATTAAGACACATTCATTCATTCTTATTCTTAATCTTTTAATGTTAGTACTGCGTGATCACAACAAGGGAAAGCGGGACACGTGTTGGTTACGCCAAGGTTGTGGTTAGTGTTTAAATATGTTTTAAACCCTTACTACAGATTGGATGTGTTACAGTAATATGGATTTGCTGCTAATTAACTTTACCAGCATATGTCATATTGACCGGGTTACGTCAACACGGAGTTGTCTTTTGAGTAATCTCATTAGCACAGCTCGTGTTGAATGTGTTTGCTGACTACCGATCTGACTCCAAATGTAATTTGGAACTTGATTAAATGTTGGCTTTTCTATTAGATAGTCATTTGACTGTTTGCACACGTTATTCTTACTTGATGATAGTTTGGGTTGTCATTCTTTTGGTTGATAGTTAGTATGCTTGTAACTAAAAAAATGTCTAACATTATGAAACCTAGTAATGCATTGTGGTTGTTCTTCTTTCAATACATGTGCATGATTCAGCCATTGATCGTCACCGCGCCGTGAATTCCGCACGCGGAGCGGGGGATTTGACAAGCTGGGAGCTCAATTTTTGGAAACCTATGGTGGAGTCTAAGAGAGTTAGACTCAGCAGTTGTAATGCATATTGTAGTAGATATATGAAACTCAGTTATAACTGTTATGACATTAGGGTTTGTAACTAATGTAGTTGTAACATGGTTGTGTAATATATGAACATCTGTGTCTTTTGTTGTGAACAATGACTGTGAAATCTTGAAAGTCACACCATACGCTTCCGCAACGACAACGGTGTGACATTTGAGCAATCCATTTACACCTTAAAACTTCTTTTACTCTATACCTTTCACTTTAAATAAAATTTATTTACTTTTACCTTTCACTTTATTATCATTTAGAAATTATTAAACATTCTTTTAAATTTTTCTTTAACTTCACATTCACTATATAAATTACTTTAGACTTCACATCATACTATAATAACATAACATAACATATGCTTGAAAGTCTAAGTTTGAAAGACTTCACATATTAATTGTGCACACATGTAACATCCCGACCGACGGTGGAATCATCGGGATGCCATGAGGAATGTGCAGATTTTTCAAAAGCTGGTGGGCATCTAAAATGTATCATCGCATATAATAGTTATAAAAGTTGAAGTAAACACATGTGAACCTGTAAGAATGAACATTTATTGTAAATTCACTAACAAGCAGATCAACAACTTCAAGGTGAGTTCAATCAAAGCAAGCAGCAACAAGTAATAACAACAATAATGAGTTTAGCATATAATCACTACGGAGGACCGAAGTCAACTCAATCAACAATATAAGGAATCATTTCGGATGACCAAAGTAAACTCAATAAATAGTGCAAAGAATCACCGCGGAAGTCCGAAATCAACTCAATCAACAGTATTTCTATATCCATAAGAGTTTACCCTGATCACTGTGGAGGACTGAAGTCAACTCAATCAATAGTGGTATGATCAATGCAAGTCTAGTGGCAATACATCAATGACATCCAAGATTCAAAAGTGTTATGCAAAAGTTTAAGAGTTTAAGTTGTACATGCTCCACCCTCAAGTTTAAAAACATAAAGAGTAAAAAGAGGGTTATGAGAACTCACAGATGATGTTATGTCATTTGTGTTTTGTAGAATGTGCGCTCACTGTGTAAAGTCAATAATTTCTCAACAACTTGTATTCCATTTGTTGTACTCATAAATATACGTGTTTTATCAATATGTCATGTCATGTGTTTAATTTACAATTGAGAAGTCATGTTATTATTCATGTGAGTTTACCTAAGTTGTAGTGAATTATCCGTGGTTTTGAATATATTGTAACCATCGTACTTAGAGTTTGAAATCCTTGTTAAGTTTAAATAAAATGATTGCGACATTAAAATCTAAGATTAAGTTAAATTAACTTATATGTTGTAAAAAGGTGGTAAAACTTTAACTAAATGCATGAATGTATGTTTTGTTATGTTTATAAATTCTTTAAGTCGTTCATTCTTGTTATCATCAATATTATGCCGGTGTATCCATCGATCTTTATAAGTTAAACCATCGTGGTGATCATCGATATTATCAAGTTCGATCACTAGTATCGATAGTAATAACATCCGACGGTTAGTATAGGTAGAAACGGATTAGTATCGATGGTGTTAAAGGAAATGGCTAGTATCGACCATATCCCATAGTATCCACTATACCACCATCGAATCTAGTCAGTATCGACATGTGTTAGGTTCGATGGATCAGTGTCGATGGAAACATGTTCGATGGTTAGTATTGACGGGGTTGTTGTCGATATTAGTAAGTTCGACAGAGGCTTATCGAGATTTTGAAGTTCGACAGGAACTACGTCGATACTATCAAGTTCGACTATAGATGTGTTGATACTATCAAGTTTGACCTGGACTATGTCAAGATTGCTAATGTCGATGGACTATTCATCATCTTCAACATCCAAACTCTTCTAAAGTTGCAGGTTTTGAGAGTGTTCATAAATCATTTGTTTTAAGGTCTATGAAGATGATAAAACGTTTTTGAAGGTAGCGAAACATAGTGGTTCTTGTTTGAGCTAAAAACCGAGAAAGAATCCATAGATCTACCTTGAATCCGAGATTTCTAGCTCGATCAACTTGTACTTTCGTGTTCTAAACGAGCGGAGAAACGTTTTGACACCAAATTCAAGCAAAATGATGAAGAAACAAAGAAGTTCACTTTTTGTATTATAGAGAGATAGTGGAGAGACGGTTTTGAGTTCTAGAGAGAGAGAGAATGGCTGAAAGTGTGAGGAAAGAGAGAACGGATGGGCTTTTTATAGTTCGGGCCAAATTTGTGTGTTCGGTTCCTTTCGTTTGCGTGTTTTCATATTATTATATCGGGTTTTTAAATGAGATAACTTTTTAACCATAAAAATGTTTTTATAAAATAGTTTTATTTTAAATCTTTTAAAGTGGTAATTCCTAATAAATGTTTTGTAATTCCTTTTATTTTGAATGTTTTTATAACTTACGTTTATATTCGTAAAGATCGTCACCTTTACAAATACAACGTTCGTATTGTATTCCAACTTGATTTAAAATTTATGGAATATCGTTCAAAAATTATTAGTCCTAATAGATGTATTCGTGTGAATCGTCATCCACGCGAACACATTATTAGGTTAACCTTTCTGAAATAATATTCACGTTTTAAATTGATATTTGTGTCCTCACCAACGTTTACTGTTTCATTATCGTCATTATATTAATTCATTTATTTAAGTCCAACATTCAAGAATTCTCCTCACTAAATCATATCACAGACATATCCATGATAGACCGAAGTAAGTTTATGTATATGGCATACGTAGAAGTCGGTCGCAACCTATTCAGCTGCCAGCCCACCACCACTTCGATAAACCATGACCTATGTATTTGCCTATATTTAGTGCTAGAATCTTACACCATTACCAAAATCATTCAACGAAAATATGTCATACATGTGAAAACTGCAATAACCACTCCAGGCATATTCTAGTTATATCATAACTAAATTTCCCGGTAGTTCATGCGTTTCAATTTTATGTTCTCAATAATAAAATCCAGAGTTTATATCACAACGCACAGTTAAATAATCTCAATAGCATAATGTGTTATTTCAATAATAAAATACTTGCAATAACATTTACCTGAAAAACAGTGATGTTACAACATAAGGCCATGCTCATATTACTTCACTTTTCCTCACAAGACTATTCTTAAAAGACCTCACATATGCTCACAAAACTATGCTTGAAAGACTTTACATATGCTCGCAAGACTATGCTTGAAAGACTTCACATAGTCAAAAGAACTCTAAGTAACATATTAAAATCCTATCATGAACTATAACTATATCACATACATTGGCTTTCTTTCTATTATCACTGTCTAACTCCTTTTTAATCTTGGCCACTTTATGTTTTAATGTAATAATGGATGTTATAATGTCTTACTTTAATGTAAGCTTGTATATATCTATTATTTGAACATAATGTTCCTATCAAATTCGAATGATAAAACTTTCGAAGTTCAGTGGGTTTCTAGCCCATTAATAAGTTCGGAGGAACATTTTTAAAAATTTTGTACATGCAACAAGGTTTGCTGAACAACCTGTTGTAGCATTCTTGTAATTTGTGTTAATCAATAATATCTAATAAAAGATTTATGACGTCATGTGAAACTCTCATTTATAAATTTACACATGCACATATACATATATATATAGATAAATATGAATAATATATGAATATAAATATATAAGTGCTTAGTTTTCTAATATGACTCGAAAAAATCGAAATTCGATTCGATTTCAATTCGAAAAACACTAAGTTGAAATTCGATTCGAATTTTCATATTCAAATTCGATTCGATTCGTAGTATAATATCGAAATTTGAATCGAATTTCGAATTTCATATTTTTAATTCGATTCGAAATTTGAATTCAATTATTTATATATTTTTATTTTATATCAAGTGGTTACTATATTTAAAAATTAGGCTTTTTAGTTAGGTGGTTTAGTTTATAAAAACTGAAAGACTACTACATAAATGTCAATTTAATTATAAAATACTCATAATTTTAACACTTTTAAATACGCTAAACCTAAACATTCACAACAAAGGCGTCAATCGTGAAGTTCAAAAAATTGATTATTTTGGATATTAATTTCTAATATTTTGATTACTTGTCACTTTATGTTTTTTGTATGTTATTACTGACATTATATATTGAACTTTTATTATTTTATTAGTTTAAATGATATCTCTAATATTACAACTTAGATGTTGATTATTTGATATTTGGATGTTTAAGGTTTTAATTATTTGATATTTTGAATATATAAAGATAGCAAGTATAAACAATTTTTTAATTAAATTCAAATCAAAAATTCGAATTCTGAATTCGAATAGAATCGAATTTTGAATTGGAGAACGAATTCGAATTGGATTTTTCGAATTGATTTCGAATTCGAATGCCCCTAAATTATTCAAAATTCGAAATCATTAGATTTGAAATATTCGAGTTATTCGAAATTCGATTCGATGAACACCCCTATATATATACACACACACGAAAACAAATTAAACATACTTCAAACATATACATATATACATGCATGTATGTAATTAAGTATATATGTAACTATTTGAAATTATACAAGTTAAGAAATAAAAGAAACATATTTTAAAAAAAATATTATTTATAGATTTATAATAAGTTGTATTTGATTTAGAATAAATAACTTAAATAAATGAATAAATTTTAATGATAAAATTTTAATAAAAATCACAAGAAAAAAACATTTTTAGTTAACAAATAAGACATTTATAAAACTTTAGCTTTAAAACTAATTTTTATAAACTTTTAAATTATACAAAAAACTTGGTTTTAATTATATATTTATAAAACAATGATGAAACATCCTTAAATATATAAATACTTTATTTATATTAGTGTTTATAAAATTTAAACTCATTATACAAATTTTATAAAAATTAAAAGGGCTAAATACAAGTTGAAGGGCCATTTCTACAAATTTCAAAACGGATATTTAGTAAAAAAACGAAAAAACAAAACAGAGGTTGATATTGCCAAAATCTCATTCTCTTCATCCCCTCTACCCAGTTTTCCAGGTCCACCCGCCCAAACCCACGGTCCAACCCGTTCGCGACCCATTTCCATCTCCATGCGATTCCAGCCAAATCACAGCTAATCAAGGTCGACTATGGCGTTTTAAACGCGTTAATCATTCTAAATCACCAATTTAACAAATTAATACCGTATCAATCAAGAATCACTACTAAAAATACGAACAATAATGCGTAATTTAAATCAGGCCTAACCGAGTATAAAATACCCAAATTAATCAGTCGGTTATATTCTTTTTGATCAACCGCAACTTTTTGTGCACCCAAAACAAACTTTCAACTCGAAATAAACAAGATTCAAGCACTGCAAGTTTCGACATTCTCGAACTCGGCATACACAGCAAAACCTTTGATTTAATATCAAGTAGGTGTTCTTTACTTCCTTTTACTCGTCTTTCAACTCTAAACAATTTCCCTATGAAAATTGAATCAATCAGACATAGTATAACTCGAATTCGATTGAAGAAGGTTAGGGTTTTCGGGTAAATTGAAATTATCGATGGATTCATGTTAAATCTATTGTGAATGGATTCCTTCCTCGGACTAAGGTCCAGATTAGCCGGTTAACACACATGGATTCCATCGAGAGGTCACGGGTTCAAATCTTCAGCCGGGTTTAACAATCTGTTTTTGAACCATTTTTGCTATATCTTTTTATTTAAACATTATTTTTAATTTTTAATTTCACAAAAAGTAATTTAAATACAAATACTATTATCTTTTATATGAAAAATAATAATATTAAAGATAAAATATTTCTAACATTAATTTTTATATACGTAAAAAAATTAAACAAATTAATGGTATATATATACACTATCATTTGGATGTTAACTTAGGTATATATAAAATATTTCTAACATTAATTCTTATTAAAGCATGTCCCACGGTTGCTGCATTAATTTCTTTTAACCTCCTATCATTTCTTCTAGCTGTGCAAATTTTCATGGCCCAAAACCACCCAACACCATTTTATTAAACAGGTCTATTCGGTCATTTTTATGACTTTGTGCAGAAACTTAGACCAAGTGTTTAGTCAAGTCAAAGTGAGCTATTTGACTTCACCTTGTAAAGAAGTTGAAATTGAGAGTATCAAAATACCCAGCTTGTGTAGCTTGCTGGCCTTAATGATTCCATGCCATTTTACATTTCCAATCTTTATGTTTGTGTATATTTACATATATATAGTAAATTTGGGTTGCAATGGTATCGATTTTGTTTGATTTAATCCTTTTTGTGTTGATTTAATTTATAAAAGCACCACCTGATGAAGTCCATCAAGTTGCAATGGCAAACAAAAAAAATAAACATCAAAGTCTGATAACAGAAGCTAATGAGTATGAGAATAGTAGACAATTGAGGATTCCGGAGAACAAAAAAATGCTACAAGAATTAGGAGTGAAAAACATTGTGCAATCATCGACAAGTTTGACAAACAGTCAAACTTTAAAGAAAAAAACACTGAAACAACACTGTAATGCGGGGGACGCAGACTATATTCCTGACTCAGGTGATGACATACAAGTTGGTAGAAGTGTTGCATCCAAAAGGTAAATTGATCATAATTTTTTTATTAATTTGTTTGTATTTACCTTTGTTTTATAATGAAATTTATTTTGTTATAGCAACACCCTTCAAAATATATCCCATCATTGTCCATAAATAGAGTTGCTAATTTAAGAAAGTTATGCCGAGTGTTTGCTTCAAATATCACCCAAGATGTTCCTTCAACTTCCAATGCAACAAAACAATCCTTGTGCGAAACAATTGAAGGTGATAAAAGTAGAGCAAAGAGAAGGATGGTTCTTATTGATGAGGATGATGAGATATTTGAAGGTATAATTTGGTTGCTTTTAAACTTTATTCAATTATGTGTCTTTCATGTTAATTTTTTACTCTTTTATTCTTTAAGAAGGTAATAGGCTGGATATGGAAGTAGATGATTTTCATAATGATTACGAGTATGAAAATATGGATGATACAGTACATACAAACAATCGATTTGCTGCAGAAATGATAGATCATGAGAATCTTCAACAACAAATAAAACACCTTGACAACGAAAAAGCAACAGATTATGATTTGAGTTTTTTCTTTTTGCAACAACTTTAGTTAATAAGGCGGGACTTAACAGAAAATCAAACTCATTTAATTACCACCCCTTTTGTTTTTTTTTTTTGTTTGCCTGCTATTTACTTGCTTTATTTAATCATAACTTCTTTAGGCGCACCCAAAAAGGTTAGAAGTCACACTCAAAAGGCTGAAATTTGGAAAATGGTTAGTAATGAAAAAATATTGGTCATGTTTAACAAGTTTGGAAATCCAGTGGGGGATGAAGGTAAAGAACTTGTTCAGTACCTTGGGACACTTGTCAGGATGCCCGAGCATGTATCAATTGAATACTCTGACTCGAGAAAAGTTCTCAACCAACAGAAAGAAATATGTATTCACTTTTTAAGGTATAAGTGTTTTATTTTACTATATTTATATTAACTCATTAAGGTAGGATATTCTATACTAATATACATATACATACATATATATTATATGTGTGTGCATGTGTGCAATTTTTATTTGTAGTCCAAATTTAGTTTTCATGAAGGAGAAACAAGTAAGATCAAAAAATGGATACTATATAGCATGGGGAAAAAATGGAGAACATGGAAAGGAATTTTAAAGTCACGTGGATATGATCCAAGCCTCACCATTGATGAAATTGTGACTCAACAAATAAATAATGACGATAGAGTGAATCCAAATCAATTTAAAAAGCTTGTTAAACGTTGGTTCATCCCGGAATTTCAGGTAACAATACCAATATTAGTAATGATGTTTTCTAGTGATACAAACTAACATATGGATGCCAACAATAAATATGAATGTGTTATAATTCTGATCAGCTTCTATTGAATATTATGAGTTGGTTTCTTTTTAGAAGTAGTTGTCAATTATGCGAGATAGTGTGTTTCTAAACGCTCAAAGAAACAAATTAGCTTAAGGTTGAATTCAATTCTGTATTTAACCAAGAGTTTGAGTTGATTAGTGCAATTAAGAAACACTATGGTACCTGTGTGTGATGTGTCCATAAAAGTGTAATTAATATTATTTGAAATTACAATTATAAAACAAATGTTTTAATATTTGGGTTAAACATAAATTAGTTGATTTCAAAAACTTTTGAGTTATTTTATGTCAACATAAATAAATTAAACATCGAAAAATATCATTCCTATTTTCATTTAACAAATAAAACATAATAAATTGTAATTTCATTTATTCAAAACAAATCGGATCCGTTGATCTATTTAGAATATAGGAAAATCTATAAAGAGATATAGTTATGTTAACATTATGCCAAATGAACTATATAGGTGAACACTGAACTTATTACACATATTTGTGAACAAATGGGACCCGTTGATCAATTTAGAACTTAGTTTAATAATCTTATAGTTAGTGAACTTTAGCTAAAAACATGCATTGATCACCCTCATTTAGTTACTATTATAGATCTCTTAAACCGACCATCCCACCGATATTTGATCGACCCTGCGGGGAAGGACCACGGTGATAGTTTACTACATCAGCATTGTTAGGATTGCTAGAACGTGGTCAGAACATTATTTGTTAACATCAGTTGATCTTCATACTTGCTATTTCATTTTGACTATGTTAATTGTGCTTTAAGTTCACATAAGACATTATTTATAACATTTTTATAAACATTTTGGTGTGAGTGTTCAAACCTATGAAACTCTGCAACTATTCGTAGTTGACACTTGATTTTAAACATTTTTCAGGTGGAAACGCAAATTAGCATGATCATTGAGCTTGGGCTTAGCTTTTGTTTTGGTTTATGTTTAATGTATTGAACTTGAATTGATGTAATAGTTACGATTTGAATCTTTTGATTATGTATTAAAGGTTTTGAATTAAATGTTTGAAATTAATGAGATGTCTTTTAAGTAATTACAACTTTATACCCTGTGCTATGAAAAACCTACACTTCGTGGCGCCCGGATGTTTCCGCCATCGGTCGGGATGTTACAATTATCAAGCTCGGATGAACAGTCGGGTTTGAATGGATAATCAAGTTTGGATGCAGGGACGGATCTTCCTTAGGGCCCGGGGGCCCGGTTCCCCTAGTAGATAATACAATTGCCACCACAATCTTATTGTAAACTTATTTGTAGATTTAATTTAACACACACACACACACATTGTGTTTAATCCACATAATTACCATGCAGCACATGTCACCCAAGACATTAATGTCACACCCGTGAGACTTACACGCCAGTCGTGTATAGATGCCCATATATCCATTGCGTCAATCACATAGTAAATACAATTACTATTCAACACCTGTCACTCAAGACATTCACATCACACTCATTGTGACTTACACACTCATTGTGTATTGTTGCCCATATCCCCAATGGGTCAACCACATAGTAAATTCAATTTACTAACCATCACTTAGAGTCAATTTACCTTAATCACACACCTTGTGAATTTAACAACATATTAAGTGACTCAATCAATTAGGTGACTTACCTTTGGTCCAAAGCTCAAATTACAAAGCAAGCTCCTTTCCTAGCCTCTGAACTTTATTTTCATCACCTATGCACACATTGCAATTATCTTAACACACACACGTACATACAATCAAGTTCAACCCACTTGACCCGTTTGACTTACTCAAAGTCAATTTATCACACAATTGACTCTATCTTACTACATCTAGAAAGTTTAAGTCAATTATCATAATTAATCATATTATATGTGTCACACCCTGAGCCGGCGGGCTGGATCGACTTTCCCGTCGGGCGGAAGGTTCTCGGGGCGCGATATCGTTGTGATAATCGAAATGATCAGATTGTTTACATAGCACATGATAAATAAATGAGAAATAATGATATAGAATTACAAGATTAAATTACAATGTATCGTTCATAATTTAATCAAGTAAATCTATCAAAAAGAATCAATGGGTTTATATCTTGTATCTGTACAAGATATACAAAAGATGATTCATTGTTTTGCCATCCAACAGTATGATCACCCAAAATGTAGCTAGGTCCTCTAAAGTCCACTAGCTATGTTCTTGAATGTGGGCGACTAAACCTGTTCGTCACATGAGAAAACATGCATTTAAACAAAGTCAACACTAGGTTGATGAGTTCATATGTATGTTAATTGAAAACCTTGATTCATTCACATGCACAATCACAATGTTAATCATGTTACTTGTATGTTGTTTGATTCACCCGTTCTCCCAATGGCTTCTCAATAGTTATATTCACAAGTAATATATCATCCTAGTAGTGATGCTTATATATAGGGCATATGTAAGGGAACCAAGCCCTAGCCAACATCCCACCACATCACTACTAGAACTCCACACTACTTGCAATACAACTATTGATTTCCATCTCCATTCCACTTGTTCATCTCATTGTTGTTCACCTGTGATACCATGTATAGAATAATATAGTATTAGAGTTGTAGTTATCAAACCGAAGTATTGATAACCATTACATGTATTAAGGACATTAGATTTACTTAATTTGTTCCTTGTATTATTCTATTGCTTGTGGGGTTAACTGTTGATTCACTTTTTAAATATTAAAAGTGTTAGTTAACTATTTGACATTTTTTCTCAACGCGAAGTGCATAGAGCCTAAAAGGAATCCATTGCAATCCTCACGTAATCAGATTTCAGTGCATCCGATTTACCTCTACCACTTTGTGATCCCATTGCCCTCATCGAAACTGTTACTAATAATATGACCTGAGAGAAAATAAATTCCTCATTCTACTAGTCCACAGGTAACGATGGATTGTGTACATCGATGTTGTTGTTTGTTCTCAATGTGGGATGTTCTCAATATGATTAACAAGGTTAAATAAGATCTCATCTTATTACATTATGTTAATCATTGTGTGAATGATGTTGTTATCATGAAGTTACATTATCATGATTATCATTCCTTGTAATCCATATGGTCACCATGTTGTCATTAAACCGTAGTAAGAACTAGTCTTACTACCCTTAAGTGACTCAGGTGATGGATCATAAATGCTCCATACTATCGCATAGTATGTTTTAAGTCGTAAACTAAGCGTTATAAGTACTTGACTTATCACACTTAGTTAATTATAATGTTGAATGGTATTAAGAAGATGTATTATCTTCTGATCATTCATGTGTCTTGTTGTGTCATCATGTTTCTCTGTAATTGTCTCCAATGTTTGTTTATGTATGAATTATCCCAATGGTTGCTCATGTAAGAATAACTAGATGTTGTAAGATAAAATCTTATAACTATGTTATTCTAATGTGTTGATGAATTATGAAGATATGTTATCATGTTCATCTGATTATCCCTGTCATGTCATGATCATACAAGCATGCATACAATGACAAGCGATAATAAGCAATTTAATATTATCTAAAATCAAAGTATAAGCAATAAGTTAAGCAAAACTTTTAAATAAATAAAAGTAAGCATGTTTCTCAGCCCCGAGAGTTAAAATCAGTTAAGATTAGAGAAAAAGGGGCATATGAACTCACCTTGTTGTGGAAGTGGTTGACTTAGCTTAAACTAGAATGCACGCGCTCTTGATTGTAATTGTTGTAGATTTCACGATCCTGTATTGATTTCACGTTGTATGTAATCCTATAAGTATCATTTGCATAGATTTGTGCACGTGTATGTGTTAGCCCTACAGTCGGCTAACACATTGTGGGTCTCGGTCTTCATTCGGCCTCGTTTAAATGTTATGGACTTTAATTACAACTACTCCTTTTAACTTAAGGTTTTAATATTTGTTATTAGTTTTCACGTCCAACTTGTTTAGTATTTGTTACCTTGCGAAAGATTGAACTTTATGTCTTTGTATATATATATAATCCCATTCACGTTATTCATGTTCTTTGATTTATTGTGTTAGGTTATGTAATAACCCATATGGGCCGAATGGTAGATGGGCCTTGGGCCGGTTGTATGTGTGCGTGGCTCGCTTAGGTTAATCATGGGCCCATGAGCCACTGTGGGCCATATCAAGTGTTTATGGGCTAAGCCAAGTGTCTGGGCCAAATTACAAGAACCATGGGCCTATTGGGCCAACATGGGCCGAATCTTATCACTTGGCCGATTGTAATGTTGGGCCGAAGGTTATGCTTGAACAAAGGGTGGGCTTAATTGTCACTTGGGCTTTAACAAGATGGACCTAATCAATCTCCTTGGGTCGGTTATCTTGGGACCAAACTAAACCATTGTAGGATCAAATGTTCTCATTTGATCAATCTTAGGTTATAGCAGCGGAATTCAACAATGAATTAGCTCAAAATTAGCAAGAACAAAGTTAATCTAATAGAACAGTAAAGCACAAGTTGTTATAGAAAGAGAATTCTGCAAAAGGAATAATCTCATTCAATTCGCACTAACTTAGTTTTACAATATGTCAACTGCCCTTATATAGAAGCAGTGACGTCTGATGATGTCACATGATGTTGACACCTAACAGACAAAAGATAACTACTGAAATAACCAAAACTACTGAGGATGTTTACAACTACTGAAGACATCCTCTTACAACTACTGAAGAACTAAAACTACTGAAATTAAACTAAAACTACTGAAGACAAAAATTAACATCACAACATCTGAAGACTAACACTTCAGCTGTAGTGAACAACATCTGAAGACTTGTTCTTCAGAGCTTGTAACTCTTCAGATCTTCTCTTCAACAGTCGTTTGTCTTCAGCTGTTGTGCTCTTCTTCAGTTGTTGTGTGCCTGTGGGACTTAGAGGATTTTCTGATCAGGCTCATTGGTTCTTTTGGTCCAACAAACTCCCCCTGAACCAATGCAGCCAAAACCTCTAATTATTAGTTGTCCCACTTATTGTTGATTTTCCAGGCAGAAAGATGTGTCTTTTTCCTTAGAGATCAGCTTCTAAGATGACCAATTAAGTGTAGGCCTGGATGACAGCAGCTTCAGAAGATCTAACAGTTGAAGGATGAAAGAGAACTCCAATTGGGGAATGGACTAAGATTTGTTGCCTCTCTCATTGAAGCTACTGCCCATGCACGAGTCTAAAAGATTCTCTAACATAGGCTTCCAAAAGGACTACTTGATCTTCAATGGTTAATAGCTCTGGCTCACCTTCAAAGAAAAACTCAGGTCCATAGTATTCAGATAGGTACCTGCTTGTAGACCCATTGTGCAATTCAATCCTTGTGATTTCTCTGTATACAAATTCATCTGGATGTTTTCCTTCCAGGAACAATTGTAGCTCATTCTTCTTTAACCCTTCCATTCTATTGTATACCAGCCCCTTCTTGATCATTTTGTTTTCCAATAGCTTGGGAACTGGCAGTTTAGCATTGTAAACCTTCTTAAAATCTTCAATGATTTCCCAAGGGTCCATCACAAACCCAGCCATAATGTCAGCACTTATCACCTTTTTGATTCTTCCTCTGTAGGCTTGTGGAATGTTTCTTTTGTGTATCCTGTGTTGTACCCTTGGGTCAGGCCATACTCGGATTACTTCTTTCCTATATTGGAAGGTATGCCTTAGTGCAAATAACCTTTGTGCTTCCTTCCTCATAGCTGTTAGCGAGGAAGTCTGAGGGTAGTCTTTGTCTACCAATCTCAGAATTTTGTCATCATATAATCTCTGACTTTCCTCTTCTTCTATCTTTACTTTTACAGCTTGCATCTGAGATTCAGGAGTCATTACAGGGACAATGGAAGACTCAGGCTTTTTCAGTTTTAGAACAGTTGACAGTGGTTGCCTATCTTCATCATCTTCCTCCTGAATCATCAGCTTTCTCCTCTTCTTGAGAGGTGCATCAATTGTTTTGACAGGTTTTGATTTTGGGATGGATGTGGCTGATTTTGGAGCAGGTTTATGCCAATTAAGCATGCTAGAAGTGAGTTCCTGTTGAGACTTTTTAAGCAGCTCCTTCTTTTTCTTCAGGCCCACCACATCCATTGCTTCAACTATCAGTTCTTTGTTAGGAGTCTCAAAGCTGCAGATCTTTGTTGTAACTTTGATAAGATTATTCCTATCCCAAGCCCTGATCTCAGCAACTGATCTCCCTAAGAATTTGGCTACAAACCTAGCCATGACATGAAGTCTCTCACATTCTTCCTTGTCATATTGCTTCCAAATGTTGTCTATGTGATTTATTTCCAATTCCCTGATCTTCTTATTCAGATCTTCAGTTTCAGCATCCTCCTTGAAAAGTTGACTTATGATTTCATCCATGGCTTGAAAATGGACTTGATCAGCCTGTTGTACTAGCTTCTGAAGCTCAGACATTTCAGGCTCTATCACATCAGCAGCCTTTTCAACTACAATATTTTCAGCTTTTTCACTTACAATCTCTTTCTCTACAGCTTTTTCAACCACATCAGCCTTGGAAGATTTCTTCTGCCTTTTGTAGGTAAATTTCAGAGAAGAGGCAGGCTTTTCAAAGTCTATAGCTTCAACCTGTATACCCACTTCCTGTACATCATCAGAATCTTTTCTTTTTGTCTCTATGACAGAACTAAACTCCCCCTTTTTGGCTGCAGTTGGTGTAGGAGGTTTAAGGCTAGAAAGAATTGTTTGAACTGCACCATCTATCATTGTTTGGATTTGTGGTTGTGAGGGAAGTAGCTTGTCAAGAGTTTGGGAAATAAGGGTTTGGAGGATGGGAGTGATGAGAGGAAGAGCAGCAATGAAAGCAGCAACAAATGCTTTTGGGGGGTTTGAACCCAGAGGATTTGTGCCTGAAGCAGAGGCAGGTGGCTGTTGTTGTTTTTGTGTGGAGGATGAAGTGTTTTGGGAACCTTCAGAAGTTGAAGGTGCCATCTGTGGGTTAGAAAGGGCAGATGGACTTTTATCCTTGGACATTTTGGTGAGCAGCTCATTGAGTCTGCAGACCTCAGCCTCAAGAAATTTGTTCCTTGATAGAACATTTGATAATAATGTTTGGTCATCATCAGCCTTGGCTGAATCATCTGACCTCCTGAAAGTATCAGAATTTACCTGAGTTGAGTGTGGCCCAACATTTTCAGGTGCCCCTTTTTCTTGGTACTGGGGACTTCCAACCTCAGGGATAAACCCTTCATCAGTTGTTGCCTCTGGCAGGGTCTTAGATATGGTACTACTATCAATCACTCCAAATGATGGAGGTGATGAAGTAGCAGCCCTGTCAGATGTCAGAATCTCTCTTTCCACACTAGGAGATCTGATATGGTAGTCAGAATCCTGTGGATTATCAGAAACACTTTGAGCCTCCCCCTCAATGTTGGAGCTAATCCCAGTTTTAATAGGTGTCTGGGTAGGGATAGGAGTGTTTAACTGATCCAGGATTTGTTCAATAACAAAAGTTGGGCTTTGTTGGGTGGTTTCAATAGTAATAGGCGGTGAAGCAGAGTGCACCCAAGGAGATTGGTGCTGTTCAATAGAAGCCTTTTCAAATGAAAGAGGCTCTAGAAGTGTGTCTACCCCTTCCATGGTTGCACCAAGTTCCTGTTGAGAGGAAGCCTGGGCGGTTTCAGCTGGTGGAGTCTGATGGACCACTGGCTGACTACTTCCAGTGGCCATGTCATGCCTTGGTGAGGCATGGGCAGACTCAGGGGACTCATTTCCCTGAGCAGCCTTTTTGGGCTTTTTGGAATGTGGTTTGGTGGGGACTTTGGATTTTGATTTGGAAGTGGAGACTGTGGGTTCCCTATGCTTGGGTTTTAGCTTTCGGGCAGCCTCTTTGAGTGTGAGGTTGGAGTTGTGCCGGGAATATACTTCCAACAAGACTGCTGGAGCATCTATTCCCTGGCCAACAAGGCCGTCCTGTTTTAATTGCTTTTCAATGATGGCCATTACAAAGCGAGGGTATAACAGCCATCTTTGTGCCGCAGGTTTTGCAGCATGTTCCGATAATTCAGAAAATATAATTTGTGAAAAATTTAGTTTTTGAGATTCGAGGATTGAAAAGAATACCTGCTGCCACTTGAATGACATCTGGTCCCATGAAGAAGACTTTGGGGCTAGGCAGATGTTTATCATGTGGTAGATAAGGCGCTCTGGATCATTAAAATGTTTCTTGAACAGTGTGGAGTCGCTCAAATCACCCTGGTATTCATGGCTTGTGAAACAGAGATCGGTCATGCTCTTGGGAAAGGATGTTGGAAGATTTGCATCATCAAGATTCAACACATCCCGTAACTCTGCAGTGCTGATATGCACGTTCTTCCCATTGACAGATGATCGGATGGAGATGACTCCCGTGCCGACATTGATGAGCTCAACATTTTCCCAAAACTGTTGAATAGACTCGACATGGATCTTGGGATTGAGAAGGAATGCAGTTTGATATTGCGAGGTATTCATGAGGTCGACAGCCTCATCAAACTTCGACCAGAAGGCAGATTTGGTGAGGTATGCGACTGAGTTATGACGAGGTTTAAGGTTCATTGTCGCCATGGAAGCAGAGACTGGAGAGGGAAGATAGGTTTTTGAAAAAAATAGAAAGTTCTGATGAAGTTGTAATGAAACAACTGAAGAGGGTTTGGAATAAATAGAGTATGGGAAGTTGTTCTTCAGATGTTATAAAGAGAAAACAGCAGTGGTTGAAACATCTGAAGAGTAAATTTACTCATCAGGTGTTGTCGACATTGGGTGTTCATCAGCTGTTTTCATCAATTGCTCATCAGACTTTATGAACCATCAGATTTTCTCATCAGATTTTGTGAAAAATTTGTCATCAGACCTTGTGAACAAAAGTTGTTCATCAGACTTTGTGAACTATTTTTGACCTTCAGTGCTTTGTCAACCAAAACTCATCAGTACTTTTAACTGATAATATTGGTAAAGGTCAGATGTTTCCTTGAATCAGTACTTCTGATACTTATCAGTATTTACTGAAAATATCAGGAGTTGCAAGGTGATACAAAAATTTGAATTTTTAGAAAGATTTGTATTTTTTTTTTGAAATTTTATCTGGTGGATGGAATTTTATTAGTGTGAAAACTAAGTTATTCAAGTTGCAGCATACCAAGCCTTAGAACTAAATTTTGAAAAGTTGAAGTGTCTAAAGGCTTAGTAAAGATATCTGCAAGCTCATCAGCACTAGGAACAAACTTTGGATCAATCAGACCCTTTTCAAAACAATCCCTTATAAAATGATGTCTGATTTCAATATGTTTGGTCCTAGAGTGCTGAACTGGATTCTTGACAATACAAAGAGCTGAGGCACTATCCATTAACAATGGTGTCTTAGACTCTTTGATGCCATAATCCAAAAGTTGAGTCTGAAGCCAGAGAATTTGTGAAGTACAGCTTGCAGCAGCAATGTACTCGGCTTCAGCTGTTGAAGTGGCCACAGATGTTTGTTTCTTACTTTGCCAAGAAACCAAACAATTTCCTAGAAACTGACAACCACCAGAAGTTGATTTTCTGGTGAGTTTGCATCCTGCATAGTCACTATCAGAGAAAGCAACAAGTTTGCAGGAATGTCCAGTGGAATACCAAATTCCCAGTGATTGAGTGCCCTGCAAGTATCTGAAAATTCTTTTAACAGCAATCAAATGAGATTCTTTAGGTGCAGCCTGAAATCTAGCACAAACACATGTAGCAAACATAATGTCTGGCCTAGATGCTGTGAGATACATCAAGGACCCAATCATACATCTATAAAGAGTTTCATCAACTGATTTACCTTTCACATCTGCATCAAGTTGTGTAGTGCTGCTCATGGGGTTAGAACATGGTTTACAATTTTGCAAATCAAATTTCTTTAACAGCTCTTTTGTGTATTTGGATTGATGAATGAAAATGCCATCAGGACTTTGTTTGATTTGAAGACCCAAGAAAAATTGTAATTCCCCCATGGCACTCATTTCAAAATTCTTGGTCATTAACTCAGTAAACTCAGCACACAACTTTGGATCAGATGAAGCAAAAATTATGTCATCAACATAAATTTGAACAAGGAGCTTATGTTGTCCTACTTTCTTTATGAACAAAGTTTTATCTATGGAGCCTCTAGTGAAATTATTTTGAAGAAGAAAAGTGGATAGAGTGTCATACCAGGCTCTAGGTGCTTGTTTCAGCCCATAAAGAGCTTTATCAAGCTTATACACCCAATCAGGATGTTTATTGTCAAAAAAACCTGGTGGTTGACACACATACACTTCCTCTTTTATTTTACCATATAAGAAAGCACTTTTGACATCCATTTGAAAAACTTTTAGTTTGTGTAAGGCAGCATATGCTAAAAACAATCTAATTGCTTCCAGTCTGGCTACAGGGGCAAAAGTTTCATCATAATCAATACCTTCTTCCTGAGAGAACCCCTGTACAACCAGTCTGGCCTTGTTCTTAATTATTTGACCATTTTCATCAGTTTTATTCCTAAACACCCATTTAGTGCCTATTGCACACTTACCTTGGGGTAAAGGAACCAGCTCCCAGACTTGTTGTTTCTTGAACTGCAACAACTCCAACTGCATAGCCTCCACCCAGCCATTGTCTCTGAGTGCTGTGTGATAGTTCTTTGGCTCTTGCTGACTAACAAATAAGGCATAGAGACAAAAGTTTGACAATTGACTTCTTGTTGAAACACCAGCAGAAATGTCACCAAGAACTTGAGATAATGGATGATCCTTCAGTTCTTGATATGGAATAAGATCAGTGCAAGTGTTTGCTGGGGGTCCAGTTGCTGCAGATGTTGATGAAGATCCAGGAAACAGTTCAGCAGGAATTTCAAATGATGTAGAAGATTCCAGAATTTCATCAGCATTTGTATTAGGAGGAACAACTGGAGCAGGAGGAGCATCAGATTTAGCAGACATAGGCAGATTGTCACTAAATCTGAACAAATGAGTACTTTCATCTTCATCATCATGACATCCTTGTGTGGTTGCTGTAGAACTGTTGGTGGAACTGCTTTAGGTGCATCATCTTCCACACCAATAGACTCAACTTGGGATGGATAGGATTCATGTTGCAAGATGTCTAGATTAAACAGCTCAACAGGATTTTGTGGAATAGAGTCTTTTGGACATTCATTGAATTTGACATGAAGAGTTTCTTCAACCATCTTTGTTCTGCAGTTGAACACTCTGTAAGCCTTGCAAGTTGAAGAATAGCCAACAAAATATCCTGCATCAACTTTGGAGTCAAACTTTTTAAGTTGATCTTTGGTATTGAGGATATAGCAAGGACACCCAAAAGCTCTGAAGAAGGAAATCAAAGGAGTCAAATTTTGAAGCAGTTCATAAGGAGTTTTCAACCATCTTGTGATTCACTAAAACCCTGTTGTGCACATAACAAGCAGTATTGACAGCTTCTGCCCAGAAGGTCAATGGCAAGCCAGAATCAGCCAGCATTGTTCTGGCAGCTTCAATCAAGGTTCTATTTTTCCTTTCAACTACTCCATTTTGTTCAGGAGTTCTAGGGATGCTGTACTGCCTCTTGATTCCCTTTGACAGATAAAACTCATCCAGAATATGATTTCTGAACTCTGTTCCATTATCACTCCTTACACACTTGACAGGAAGAGAATATTGCTTCTCAACATACAACACAAAGTTTATAATGGACTTGGCAACCTCATCTTTTGAGTGCAAGAAGAAGGTCCAGACAAACCTTGAGTAATCATCAACAATTACTAAGCAATACTTCTTCTTTGCCATACTCATGACCTTCACTGGTCCAAACAAATCCATGTGCAACATTTGCAAACAACCAGTGGATTTGGGATCACCAATTGGAGGAAAAGAAACTTTATGTTGCTTCCCTTTCAAGCAAGCAGTGCAATTCTCATCACAACTGAAATCCTTCATTGGAAGACCTCTAACCAACCCATGTTTCACCAGTTGATTCATGTTTTTGAGATTCACATGACCTAATCTTCTATGCCACAGATTTGATTCCTTGAAAGAAGCCTTAGAGAATAAACAAGGATGACCTTTAACAGAGATTTTCTTTGACAAATCAAAGGCATAGACCTTTCCCACTCTGTTAGCCTTAAGGAGAGTATACTCATCTAAGACTTTGCCAATCAGAGGCAACACTTCAGAAGACAGTATTCTGCAGTCTTGCTTGGTGAAAAGAGAAATGTGCCCCTTATCACACATCTGACTAACACTCAGAAGATTATACTTAAGATTCTCTACATGATTCACATCATCAAACCTTATCCAATTTGTCACATAACCTTTCCCTATAAATAACCCTTAGCATCATTTCCAAAAGACACAAATCCCTTCCTTCCTATAAAATAGTCATTAAGAGAGATCTGCTCCCAGTCATATGCATGGATCCTCCACTGTCAACATACCAGATGCTATTTTGGCATGCTGAAGGACCCTGCATACATCAACACACTTAGTTAGACTTTTGGACCCAAACCATTTTGGTTTTGGGTCTGTTAACACATGAAGAAACAAAATTAGTATTGTCAGTTGAAGCAACACTTGAAGCATTCTTATCAGAAAATTGAGCCTTTACTTTTGATTTTGGTTTCTTCTTTTGAAATGAAGCAACAGATACCTCTGCTAGATTAACTCTTCCTAGCAGTTGTTGCATCATTAACATCAGTTGATTTTGGTTTTGAGTCAAAATTTTGATTTCTTCAGACACATCAGAACTTGACTTATGATTTTTGTGTTTGTCAACTTAGTTTCTTTAATTGAAGAAAAATCTTTCAAGTGTTGTTTCATTGAATCTGGAACAACCCCTTTACCTTTCTTGGATTTATTTGATTCATTTCCTTGTGAGGTTTTTCCAGATTTTGAAACTACTGATGATTCTGGTACAAACTTGGAACTAAATTCATTTTTCATTTTGAGGATGTTCTTGTTTTGGTGCTTAATTTATTGAATTTAGAACCTTTCTGTACCAGCATTCATCAGAGGAATGATTAAACAACCTACAAATTTCACAAGGCACCCTCTTTTGCTTTCCCTTGTGAGTATCTACAAGTACTGATGACTTAGATACTGAATTTTTGTTCTTCAGAACCTTTGGAACATCAGTATTTGTAGACATGTTAACAACAGCTGATGTGTTGACAACCTCTGAAGAGTTATTCTTCAGCACTTGTCTATCAACACATTTCACATTATCAGTTGTAGCATTATCAGCTTTTTCTACAACTGCTGATGAGTGACTCTGACTTATCAGAAGCCGTGCATCTTTCTCTCCAGTGCCATGCCCATCTGACTCAATCAGTTTTAAATTTAATTCATTGGAAACTTTTTCATCAGGATTAATTTCAATTAAAACACTATCTTGACATGTGTCACCCTGAATGACATTTGTACATCCAATAGAATAAGAATATGTCTCAATAGCCACAGTTTCAGACTCAGATTTGCATGCACTTAACTCACTTTCAGAGGATTCTTCAGCATCAGACTTTTCTGAAGATTTGGTATATTGGTATACACTGTCCCCGTCAGACTCACAATCAAGATTTTTTGGTGTATAATCAGCTGGGGGGCAGTGTGATTGTATCCAATACCAAACTTCACATTTGATGCTGTTTGTTTGTTTAATAACATCTCAAACCCCTTGCAAGACTCAACCCATTTTTCACACTCTATTTGGGTTGTTGCAAGTGTTTGTTTCAGATCATTGTGTTTTACAAGCATGACTTCCACCCTAGCCTTTCATCAGACAATTGACACTTGAGTTTATAAATTCAGACTCTTTTTCATTCAAAACTTTCTCAAATTCAGTTTTATTCTTAGTCACAACCTTTTCTAAATCCAACTTCTCATTGATTAATTCAACATTTATTTCTCTAATGGAAGCAAATGCTGAAATACATGATTCTGAACACAACTTGGCTTTTGATTCAGATGATACCTGTGATGTTGAAGAAGTTTGACAAGAATTGTCAGTTGAATCAATAGCCATCAAAGCAAGATTTCCAAATGGATTGTCTCCACCATGTGGACCAGCTTCAGAGTACAGCTGCATATTAAAATCAGATAAGTCATCAGGTAAACTACTCCAATCAGCTACTCCAGGGGTGAAAAAGCTCTGATGTTGTTGTTGAGGCTGTTGATTTGTTTGAGATTTGCTGGGGTCAGGAAGAGCAGGTGATTGAGAGGGTATTAGTGCTGGAGTGTGAGTGGATTGTGGCATATAGAAGCAAGGATATGGATAAGGCATGGGACTTTGTGGTACAAAATGAGCTGGATAAAATTGTTGTTGACCAGACCCAGAGGATTGTTGTCCTTTGTTTTGTGGGTTATTGCTAGGAAAGGTCACAAAGGGTGCAGAGGAACTAGGTCCAGTATTTGCACTCTCTAGCAAAATGACCAAGCCTGTGACACTTGTGGCACCTCAACTTCCCTTTGTCAAAACCAACTTTGGTTTTGCCGGATAATCCGGGAAATTTTCTTCCAGTTCTTTTGTAGAATTTTTGAGATCTAATGTTGATTAATGCCATCTGACTTAATATATCCATCTCCTCCAGATCATCATCTGGAATTCCTTTCAAATCATCCATCACAAAACACAGATTATCACCATAATTTCCTGCATTCCATCAACTCCCCAAAAGCATGTTCAACATTGTTAGTAGAGAAATCAATATGTTCATCATAAGAACATTCAGACCCATTAAACTCGGACTCTTGACCAATCAAAGCAGTATTGCCGGGAATAAAGTCATCAGTGAGCTTGCCAGATGAAGACAGCTTTCTTTTCTGTTCTACCTCTCTCTCAAATGTTAAGAGTTTCCCATGGAGTTGGGTGAGGGATAGATGTTCTAGATTTGCACTGGAGCGTAGGACAATAGTATAAGTATCCCATCTCTCAGGCAATGATCTAAGAAACCTGTTGTTCATCTGACTATTGGTATATTCCTGTTTAACCATTTTCAACTCAGAAATCAGACAGGAGAACCGCTCAAACTGTTGAGTCAATGACTCACCCTTCCTATGAGAGAATGTCTCATACTGTTGGGCGAGGATTTCTCTTGTATTTGCTAAAACCTCATCGGTTCCACCGAATTGTTCTTCAGTGCAACCCAGAGATCATGAGCAGTATCATGATGCATCAAGCCTGAATAAATTTCATTCGGCAAAGCCATGGCTAGAATACCATGAGCTTTCGCATCAATTTCAAACAATTTGATATCCTCATCTGAATACATATCCGATGGTTTCGGAATCATGATTTTAGTTTCAGGATCAGTGATCATGGGTTTATACGGACCATGCACTACAGATTTCCAACATCCTGCACTGTTAATTGACAGGTGATGTAGCATTCTACGTTGCCAAATGTTGTACTCACTCCGAACCAGCATCGGAGGCTTGGTTGCGGAGCCTGTGTTGTGCGGATCATTGTTTGGAGTTGTCATGATCTCAGATTCAATCAATATCAACAAAATTCAAATGAATTAACACAAACTTCAACCAATTGATTCAAAACAAATTGATATTGAAAAAAAAATCAACAGAAGTTATCAGAAAACTTCAATCTATAACAATTCTTACTAATCGGCTAATTCGATCAACCAGAGAACTGAATTGAGCAGTTTCAGAGATCAATTGTTTAATCGATCAATGATTAACCAGCTCTGATACCAATTGTAGGATCAGATGTTCTCATTTGATCAATCTTAGGTATAGCAGCGGAATTCAACAATGAATTAGCTCAAAATTAGCAAGAACAAAGTTAATCTAATAGAACAGTAAAGCACAAGTTGTTATAGAAAGAGAATTCTGCAAAAGGAATAATCTCATTCAATTCGCACTAACTTCGTTTTACAATATGTCAACTGCCCTTATATAGAAGCAGTGACGTCTGATGATGTCACATGATGTTGACACCTAACAGACAAAAATAACTACTGAAATAACCAAAACTACTGAGGATGTTTACAACTACTGAAGACATCCTCTTACAACTACTGAAGAACTAAAACTACTGAAATTAAACTAAAACTACTGAAGACAAAAATTAACATCACAACATCTGAAGACTAACACTTCAGCTGTTGTGAACAACATCTGAAGACTTGTTCTTCAGAGCTTGTAACTCTTCAGATCTTCTCTTCAACAGTCGTTTGTCTTCAGCTGTTGTGCTCTTCTTCAGTTGTTGTGTGCTTGTGGGACTTAGAGGATTTTCTGATCAGGCTCATTGGTTCTTTTGGTCCAACAAACCAT